>JBAMJV010011700.1:0-80068 GCA_037951105.1 Echinarachnius parma
GCGTGGTGATCTTGTGGTAACCGTCCCGTACGTGGTAACATCCTCCAAAGCCACAGGGATATACCATAGGAATGTTGCTGCAGTAATTTGAATGCATAAAGTGCTGGTGTTGGATGTGGATAATTGGATAATTTCCTGTTGAGATTTTACTTGCATGCTGGTTGTTTTGATGCATGCATTTATTAAACCATATAACCCAGTCAATAGTAACCATTTCTATTTCATATTTTCATGTTAGTATTTGTTCATGACCACAATGCAGTATGTAACAATAACTGTCGTTATTAATGAGACCAGACCTTATCATCTTGAATGCACTGTTATATTTTTTAGATACAAACTTAATATTTGTTTCAATGCATACAATTTCTGAAAGTTGGGCAAAATGATAAAAACAATATATTGCACATGAACATGTAGGTACTTAACCCTGTGGTAACTGGTGTATGATAATCATGTGGTAACTGGCCTGTGGTAATCCCGTGGTAATTGGTGTGTGATAATCATGTAGTAACTGGCCTGTGGAAATCCTGTGGTAACTGGCCTGTGGAAATCCTGTGGTAACTGGTGTGTGGTAATCATTATGGTAACTGGTGTGTGGTAATCATGTCGTAAGTGGTGTGTGGAAATCCTGTGGTAACTGGTGTGTGGTAATCATGTGGTAACTGGCATGTGGTAATGCTGTGGTAACTGGTGCGTGGTAATCATGTGGTAATAATTATGGTAACTGGTGTGTGGTAATCATGTCGTAAGTGGTGTGTGGAAATGCTGTGGTAACTGGTGTGTGGTAATCATGTGGTAACTGGTGCGTGGTAATCATGTGGTAACTGGTGCGTGATAATCATGTGGTAACTGGCATTTGGTAATCATGTGGTAACTGGTGTGTAGTAATCATGTGGTAACTGGTGTGTAGTAATCCTGTGGTAACTGGCATTTGGTAATCATGTGGTAACTGGTGTGTAGTAATCCTGTGGTAACTGGCATTTGGTAATCATGTGGTAACTGGTGTGTGGTAGTCCTGTGGTAACTGGCGTGTGGTAATCCAGTTATACTAGTTACCACACGCCAGTTACCACAGGAATTACATACCACAGCCAGCCGTTGATATTATCACATGAGTCTTTGTGATTATCTCAATAGTTCCTGTGGTACTTGATATTCCTGTGGTATTTTGTTTGGTAACATCAATTACCACAGGACATACTAAATTACCATAGCAAGCCCTTGAAATATACCACAAGAATCTAGTAACATTACCACACAAATTCCTGTGGTATTTTGTGTGGTAAAATCAGTTACCACAGGAATTACCACAGGACATTTTTGTAAGGGCATTTTCATAATCCGACCTTATGTTATGAAATGTTCCTTTCATTGTAACCTGCATCTGTGCTGAATCTCATGTCCGTGGCGTAAGCGGTTATTGAGTATTCATGCTTGATTTATTTGACCTTTGACGGTAAATATGAGAATGAAATATGCATTTTCGCGATTTAGTGTTAACTTATGAAATGTTGGGCTTGCAAATCCCTATCTACATCCGGAATTTCAAGTTGATAGCATAATTACTTCAGCAGTTATAAGTCGAAACCATACGTTTTGGCTAACCCTCAATTTGTAACAGATTTGGACTCTTATTTCCAATCAAAAGATACATCAGGATCCAGTGACCGAAACGAAATGTTGTGAATGAATTGCAAATAGAGCATGACATCAGCTACGATATATCAAAATTTGGGAGAGAATTGATGGAGAATAAGCGAGATATCGTCAAAAGTCCGCTGTGATTGATTTCAAAATTGATTGAAATTGTTAAAATTCGCATTTTCATTTTTAACCCTAAATATGATGACTTTATAACATTTACTCGGCATAAATGAGGTATGAATTCGTATCTACAACTCATAATCTATCTGAATATGAAAGGAAAATTGGGTGTTTGTGGACTTTTTAAAAAGTTATGGCCGAATAAAAAAGGATGTTTTTACCATATTTTGCCAATTTGCGTGCGCGCGTAATTTTGACTTTGACGCGCGCGTTCTCGGTTGTTATGAGTCGTGTATGGCTCAAATTGATAGGGTGCATTTAAGGAAGATATAAGGATTGCAAAACATGTGAAAAAACGAAGTTTTTCCTGTTTATTTTCGGTACGCGCGCAAATACGCGCGCGCCGACGCGCACGCGCGGAAATGTTTGAAACTTACTTGTTTACTTGTTTACTTGTTTACTTGTTTGTAGAGACTGGAAGCTAAGCTTATTTGTCCCGCTTTGAAGATCCATCCAATCTGAGATATGGTCCATACTTCAGGGGATGATCTTTCCAGTGCTTTTCTAATGCCGACTTAAATTGGTTGATAGTCGAAGCATTAACGGCAGCTTCATCAGGTAGTGCGTTCCAATTATTAACACCTCTAACTGAAAAGGCATTTTGTCTTAGTCTAGTATGACAGTGCTGCTTTATGATTTTGAGTTTATGCCCTCTTGTTTTTTAACCATCTTTTGAAACTTACTTGTTTACTTGTTTACTTGTTTGTATAGACTGGAAGCTAAGCTTATTTGTCCCTCTTTGAAGATCCATCCAATCTGAGATATGGTCCATACTTCAGGGGATGATCTTTCCAGTGCTTTTCTAATGCCGACTTAAATTGGTTGATAGTCGAAGCATTAACGGCTTCATCAGGTAGTGCGTTCCAATTATTAACACCTCTAACTGAAAAGGCATTTTGTCTTAGTCTAGTATGACAGTGCTGCTTTATGATTTTGAGTTTGTGCCCTCTTGTTTTTGAACCATCAGCTAATTGAAAGAATTGGGAAGCATCCAATTTGTCAAAGCCTTTCAAAATTCTGAATATTTTAATCAGATCTGCTCTTTGTCTCCTGTATGCTAGTGTTGGTAGATGCAAGACCTTCAGTCTATCTGAGTACTCCATGTGTCTGATGTCGGGTAGAAGTCTTGTGGCCCTCTGCTAGACTTTTTCCAACAGGTCTTCGTCCCACTTGAGCATTGGGTGCCATACAGAGTTGCAGTATTCCAATGTTGGTCTTATGATGGTTTTGTAGAGATTCAGGAATCCTTTGGTACGTAGCGCTGTGAATGACCTCTTTATTATTCCAAGTTTTATGTTGGCTCTCTTGGCAGCATCTGCGGCATGGTTACTGAACGACAAGTTCTGCTGGAACAGGACACCCAGGTCTCTTTCTTCATTGTCATGTGCAATTGTGACAACTGCGGATTCCTCATTCATCGAGTAGTCATGTTTCTGATTCTTTTTTCCATAGCTCAGTACATTTACTGTTGTTGAATGGCAGTTGCCATTTTTTGGACCATTTAGTTACAGCATCGATGTCTTTCTGTAGGAGTTCAGCATCTTCCTCAGTGTGAATAGTTCTGTATAGCTTTGTGTCATCAGCAAACAGTTTCATGTTTGAGTTTACTATTGATGGTAGGTCGTTGATGAAGAGGATACACAGTACTGGTCCCAGTACACTGCCTTGCGGAATTCCACTCTTCACCGATTTGCTACTGGATAATGAGCCGTTCACCGACACTTGTTGTAATCTCTCAGACAAGTAGTCTTCTAGCCAGTCAAATAGATGTCCTTCCACTCCATATGACTTCAATTTGCATAGAAGTCGCTGGTGAGGTACACTGTCGAAAGCTTTACGATAGTCTAGCTATATGCAGTCTATGTTGTGTCCTTTATCCAGGTCTTTGGTCCAGTGTTCCACTACTTCTATCAGTTGGGTTGTGCATGATCTGCCTTTACGAAATCCATGTTGCTCATCACTTAGAAGGTTATTTCGTTCCAAATGTTGAAGGAGGTATTTTCTGATTATCTTTTCCATCACTTTGCACACTATGGATGTCAGACTCACCGGCCTGTAGTTGGCAGGGTCACTCTTCTTTCCCTTCTTGAAAATTGGTACTACTGTAGCTTGCTTCCATTTAGTTGGTACTTTGCCTTCACTCATTAGCTTGCTGAAAATGATCTGGAGAGGTTGAGCAATCTCGGCGTGTGTCTCCTTTAATACACGGGAGTGTATACCATCTGGCCCTGGAGATTTACTGATGTCGAGATGGATTAAGAGCTCATCAATGTCCTCAACATTGAAATCAATGTTGTTAATGCAGTCATCACAAATTTTCTCTATGTCTGGTACTGTCGTTAAGTCTTCTTCCACGAATACACTTCCAAAATATTCGTTCAGGGCTTCTGCCTTATCATGGTCTACTTTGCAGCATTTTCCATCGTGTGTTTGGAAATCAGGAATTCCTGTCTTTGCCTTTGTCTGCCTTTTTACATATCTCCAAAAACTTGTGTCGTTCTCTTTAACTTCTTCAGCTAGTTTATTTTCAAAGTTTGATTTAGTCTCTCTGATCAGTGAAGTGGCAATGTCTCTTTTATGTTTGTGCTCTTCCCTTAGAAGTTCCTCGTTTAGGTGAAGCTTTTTCTTGCTATCCTGATATTTGTTCCATGCTTTCCTTTTCTTTTTGACTGAATCTAAAGCTTCCTTAGTCATCCACTCTGGTTTGTTCCTAGGTTTCTTCTTCTTCAGTGGAATGCAATCCTCTACACATTTTTGAAGAGTATCCTCAAATATTTCCCATGCCTGAGTTCCATTTGTATTTTCAAGTACTGAATTCCAGTCTACCTCTCCCATGCATTTCCTCATCCTGTCGTAGTTACCATGGTAGTAACTTCTTGTAGGCATTTCCTCATCCATTTCTTCATTCTTGATGTCGATCTCAAAAGTTATTGTCACGTGATCGCTCTTTCCGATTGGCTGTCCAATAGATTACTCGTCTATAGTGTCCTCGTTCTTTGTCAAGATCAAGTCTAGTAGACTTGGTGTTTGGCCTTCTCTAACCCTAGTAGGATCAGTCACATGTTGATACAAGAATTGGTCATTTACAGAGTCCAAGAATCCTTGTTCATCCCTTCGATCAGCTCCTGTTGAGACATTTTATTGCCAGTCAATTCCTCTGTAGTTGAAGTCTCCCACTACAACTAACTGTGAAGCGTTACTCCTGCACGCTTTGTTTAGTAGGGAAATTAACTTGGCGTTATTGTCAGAGTTGCTCGACGGGCTTCTATACACACATCCAAGCAGTAGATTATCATCATCATAGTTTATCTGGATCCAAATTGATTCGTCAAAGTCTCCATCATCCAAGTCCACTAGAGTTCCTGATATTCCTTCCCGCAGGTAGATTACCACACCTCTCTTGTTTTCTTTGGCCTTTGGCGGCAAGAACATCTGGTAACCATACAGTTGTAACTCGACTGGTTGAATTGGATGGTCTTGATGAATACGTATAGGATAGATTTCTGTCAATGCTATTGCATCAGGTTTTAAGAGCTCCACTTTTGTAGCCAATTCTTCCTTCTTATTTGACAATGTATCACAGTTTGTATACAAAAAAGTAAGAGTTGATTTATTACCATAGGGTGCTGTGTGCGGATGTTGTTGTACAGTGCTAGTGCTAGTGCTGGTGCTGTGTTCCTCTGGTATCACTGATTGGTTAGTCTTTCCGAAAAGGCCGTGGGCTCTTTGGAGGACCATCCTCGACTTCTTTGTTCAGGGATGACTGGGTTGGTAGCTCCTTTCTCTTGACAAGTTTGTCTCCTCGAATCACCCAACTTCTGTTCCCTTCTCTTTGTCTAATTTTCATCTCTTTGACCAGATTGTTTCTTGACAAACGATCTTTTTTTGTCAAGTCTTGTTGAATGTAGACCTTCCTAAAGTCGCTGGGTCCAAGTCTTAGCTTACTGGCTTTTCTCCTTGCATCGCTGCTCGACTCAGGGCTAGAAAATTCAACCAACAGAGGACGTGGTCTTGCATCGCTATCAAGATTCTTTTTCCCCAATCGGTGCACACGTTTCACATATCTGTCAACTTGAAGGTAGTCCAGCACCTCGCGAACACCACCGGTGTCATAGTACAGTCTCTCTTTTGTATCTTCAGATTTGAATTCAGCCATGCCTTGAATGATGATGTTGTGCTTTTTTCTTTCCTTGTCGTGTTCTTCTGCAGCACATTCTTGAAAGAGCGACTGCACAGTAGAGGCCAGTACTTCATGTTGCACATCCCCGTGTTGTTGTGTGTCATCTTTTTGTTGTAGCGTTGACTTCAAATCTTTCATGTCAGATTCAAGTTGCTGGCACATCTCATTCACCCTTGACCATTTGTTCCCCATTGCTTCTAATCTCTCGAGTCTTTCCAAAGTTCCTCCGAGAAATTGCTTGCAGCGTTCCTCCACAATTTGGTCAGTTTTTAAAGCTTCTAGTGCTTTCATTTCACAATGGTGGCAATACCAGTGGGCCGCCGAGACTTTGCTGAACAGCTCAAACTCCTCTGCTGACAGGGAACTACATTCGGTACAAAACCATTTGTCACACCTTTCACACTCAATACTGCCATCATCGTTCGTCAATTGAGATCCACATGTACCGCCACATGTAATGCAAGGATTTGGGTTGGCTGCATCAAGACTCTCAGACTGACTCTCTGATTCTGTATTTGATTCTTGATCTGAACTGCGGTTACTGCCTGGTTTGGTTAATCTGAGCTTCAAGTTTTCTTTTGAAGATTTTGAAGATTTTGTTTTGTTGGAGTTGGTAGTTCCTTTCTTGGTCTTTCTTGGGCTTCCACTGGTGCTACCAACAAGTTTGGAATGCTTTGAAGATCTACTTCTCTGATCCTCTTCCATCTCAGACTCAGAGTCAAAATTTTGTGCTTTCAGTTTCAACATATAAAAAGTCACACTCACAAATGTCCATCAAAGCCAACTTACTATCCAGTCTAAATCTTTGTGCATTTGAGGATCCCTTAATTTATTAATCAATATGAGATTATATAAATCATTCACATAGTAATACTTTAATCAATTGAATAACAACATAATATCAGCATCACATGAGTGTATATAGATGGGACTGTAGTAATGTGGTGTTCATATGAACATGCTTATACATACAGATTGCTGTGAAGAAATATCCATCAAAATCCAGCTGATTTTCATGCCATCCGGTCTCAATCTTCTTGAATCTTGGAAATCCAGATGTGTAATATGCTGAATAACAATTTTTTATAATCAAACTCAAAATCTGAAAGCAAGAATTTTGACTTCTAAAAATTTTAATCGGGAGCACTTAATTTGTCTGTGTTGTCTCTATCTCTATCTTTATCTTTTTTCGCTTAAAATTGTCTGAAACATATAGTAAATTACTTGGGTTAAGGTTTTGAGCATTTTTTTCATTTGACGGACGCGTACGCGCGCGTTTCCAAGTGTAAGCGCATGCGCATCAGCTTGAAAGATGACGATTGACCTGATTAATATTGATGCGAAATTTGAATTAAAATTATTGAAGCATGACTGAGATATGATGATTAATGATATTTTACAAAATGGCGTCCTGATGACATCATAATGATGTGACGTCACTGAAAAAGTTAGTAGATCTAAGTTAGATCATGATCTATCATCATGTGAAGATTCATGACAATTGATTCATCTGATCCTGAGATATGCGACGCACAATATTAGGAAGAATAAATAAATAATAATAAATAAATAAATAAATAAATAAATAAATAAATAAATAAATAAATAAATAAATAAATAAATAAATAAATAAAAATCGTAGTAACGTATAACCTTAACTACATGTTGAATTCGTCACTTAGACGAATTGAGGTTATACGTATCGTTTTTTTAATGATAAAACGAAAAGAATGATTTTAAAATTTTAAAAAAGAAAGAAATAATGGTATATGATTCAAATAAAAGATTGCACTCTGCATTTGCCAATACAATCTATAATGTTGATGCGCGGCAGACTAATCATAACAATCATAGTGTATAGAGACACACTATTTATAGTTCTTACATTCATGTTGTTGGATAGTTGAAACCTAATTACTTTTAGAGCAGAACCTCAGCTACAACATATCGAAATATGGGAGATAATCGATGGAGAATAAGCGAGATATGGTCGAAAGTCCGGTGTATTTGATTTTAAAATCGATTAAAATTTGCATTTTCAACTTTAACACTTAATAATATTATGACGTCATAACATTTACTTGGCTTAAATGAGGTATGAATTCATATCTACAACTCATGATCTTGCTGAATATTGAATAACATTTGGGGGTTTATGGACTTTACAAATAGTTATGGCCAAATAAAACAAAGTATGTTTTTACCATATTTTGCCAATATGCGTGCGCGCGTAATTCTGACTCTGACGAGCGCGTTCCTTGTTATTATGAGTCAACAATGACGCAAATTGATGAAGTGTGTTGAAGAATATACCAGGAATGGAAAACCTGTGTAAAAACGACATGTTTCCTATTTATTTGCGTTACGCGCGCAAATACGCGAGGCGGACTAATCACAATTGAAAAGAGACTCACAGACTATAGTGCCTAAATTCCTATTGTTGGAAAAAGTTCCTTTAGAGCATAACCACAACTACAACATATCGAAATTTGGGGAAAAATTGATGGGGAATAAGCAAGATATGGTCGGAAGTCCGCTGTATTCGATTTCAAAATCAATTAAAATCGGTTAAAATTCGCATTTTCATGTTTAACCCTCAATATGAAGACGTCATAACATTTAGTTGGCATAAATGAGATATGAATTCGGATTTATAACTTATAATCGTTCCGAATATCGAAACAAAATTGGGGGTTTATGGACTTTCAAAAATGTTATGGCCGTATAAAAAAAAGTATGTTTTTATCATATTTTGCCAATTTGCGTGAGGGCGTAATTTTGACTTTGACGCGCGCGTACTCCTATATTATGAGTTAACAATTATTCAAATTGATAGGGTGCGTTTATGGATGTATCAGAAATGCAAAACATGTGAAAAAAATACATTTTTCTTTTTCATTTGTGTTACGCGCGAAAAAACGTGCGCGCCGACGCGCACGCGCGGACATTTTTGAAATGCTTAAAATTGTATAAAACATATAGTAAATTACTCGGGTAAGGGTTTTGATCAGTTTTTGATTTTTTGTTTCATTTGACGGACGCGTACGCGCGCGTCTCCGAGTGTAAGCGCACGCGCGTGAACTTAAAAGATGACGATTGACCTGATTGATATTGCTGCGAAATTTGAAGTGAAATTGATGATGCATGACTGAGTTATGATGATGATTGAAATTTGACAAAATGGCGTCCTGATGACGTCACAGTAATGTGACGACATTGAAATGAGTTTCTTGCACTAAGCGAGATGATGATCTATCATGATGTGAAGTTTCATGACGATTGATTCATCTGATTTTGAGATATGCGACGAACAAAATCGGAAGAATAATAATAAAAAAATTCAAATTCGAACAATAGGTTATACGTATGATATACGTATAACCTAATAATGTTGCATGATACTCACTTGTCTTATGACAGTTATCTCCTTCATATCCAGTCAGACATGCACATGCGTAGGAATTGATCCCATCAGTACAGATTCCTCCATTTTGACAGGGTGAAGTGGCACAATCGTCAATGTCTGTTAAAGGTTAGTATCAAACAAGGAGAAAAAAAAACAGGTGAAGTACTTTATTAGCGTGGATGGAAACTTGTTAACGATTTCATTATTTAATCTTCAGATGACACACAAGTGCATATTTTACTGAGCACAGCCGAGTTCAAAGTATTTTTGCCTGCAGTCCTCTTAATTCTAATGAATTTAATATAAATAAAATTAGAAGCCATTCGTTAACAAAGAGCTCATTTATCATTCTAAAAGATTTGAATCAATAGTGTTGCCTGATACTCACTTGTCTCACAGTTATCTCCTTCATATCCAGTCAGACATGCACATGTGTAGGAATTGACCCCATCAGTACAGATTTCTCCATTTTGACAGGGTGAAGTGGCACAATCGTCAATGTCTGTTAAAGGTTAGTATCAAACAAGGAAAGAAAACAGGTGAAGTACTTTATTGGCGTGGATGGAAACTTGTTAACGATTTCATTATTTAATCTTCAGATGACACACAAGTGCATATTTTACTGAGCACAGCCGAGTTCAAAGTATTTTTGCCTGCAGTCCTCTTAATTCTAATGAATTTAATATAAATAAATGTAGAAGCCATTCGTTAACAAAGAGCTCATTTATCATTCTAAAAGATTTGAATCTTTTATTTAATAATCTTGCATGATACTCACTTGTCTCGCAGTTATCTCCTTCATATCCAGTCAGACATGCACATGTGTAGGAATTGACCCCATCAGTACAGATTCCTCCATTTTGACAGGGTGAAGTGGCACAATCGTCAATGTCTGTTAAAGGTTAGTATCAAACAAGGAAAAAAAACAGGTGAAGTACTTTATTAGCGTGGATGGAAACTTGTTAACGATTTCATTATTTAATCTTCAGATGACACACAAGTGCATATTTTACTGAGCACAGCCGAGTTCAAAGTATTTTTGCCTGCAGTACTCTTAATTCTAATGAATTTAATATAAATAAATGTAGAAGCCATTCGTTAACAAAGAGCTCATTTATCATTCTAAAAGATTTGAATCAATAGTGTTGCCTGATACTCACTTGTCTCACAGTTATCTCCTTCATATCCAGTCAGACATGCACATGTGTAGGAATTGACCCCATCAGTACAGATTCCTCCATTTTGACAGGGTGAAGTGGCACAATCGTCAATGTCTGTTAAAGGTTAGTATCAAACAAGGAAAGAAAACAGGTTAAGTACTTTATTAGCGTGGATGGAAACTTGTTAACGATTTCATTATTTAATCTCCAGATGACACACAAGTGCATATTTTACTGAGCACAGCCGAGTTCAAAGTATTTTTGCCTGCAGTCCTCTTAATTCTAATGAATTTAATATAAATAAATGTAGAAGCCATTCGTTAACAAAGAGCTCATTTATCATTCTAAAAGATTTGAATCTTTTATTTAATAATCTTGCATGATACTCACTTGTCTCGCAGTTATCTCCTTCATATCCAGTCAGACATGCACATGTGTAGGAATTGACCCCATCAGTACAGATTCCTCCATTTTGACATGGTGAAGTGGCACAATCGTCAATGTCTGTTAAAGGTTAGTATCAAACAAGGAAAACAATCAGGTGAAGTACTTTATTAGCGTGGATGGAAACCTGTTAACGATTTCATTATTTAATCTTCAGATGACACACAAGTGCATATTTTACTGAGCACAGCCGAGTTCAAAGTATTTTTGCCTGCAGTCCTCTTAATTCTATTGAATTTAATATAAATAAATGTAGAAGCCATTCGTTAACAAAGAACTCATTTATCATTCTAAAAGATTTGAATCTTTTATGTAATAATCTTGCATGATACTCACTTGTCTCGCAGTTATCTCCTTCATATCCAGTCAGACATGCACATGTGTAGGAATTGACCCCATCAGTACAGATTCCTCCATTTTGACAGGGTGAAGTGGCACAATCGTCAATGTCTGTTAAAGGTTAGTATCAAACAAGGAAAAAAAACAGGGGAAGTACTTTATTAGCGTGGATGGAAACTTGTTAACGATTTCATTATTTAATCTTCAGATGACACACAAGTGCATATTTTACTGAGCACAGCCGAGTTCAAAGTATTTTTGCCTGCAGTCCTCTTAATTCTAATGAATTTAATATAAATAAATGTAGAAGCCATTCGTTAACAAAGAGCTCATTTATCATTCTAAAAGATTTGAATCAATAGTGTTGCATGATACTCACTTGTCTGACAGTTATCTCCTTCATATCCAGTCAGACATGCACATGTGTAGGAATTGACCCCATCAGTACAGATTCCTCCATTTTGACAGGGTGAAGTGGCACAATCGTCAATGTCTGTTAAAGGTTAGTATCAAACAAGGAAAAAAAAACAGGTGAAGTACTTTATTAGCGTGGATGGAAACTTGTTAACGATTTCATTATTTAATCTTCAGATGACACACAAGTGCATATTTTACTGAGCACAGCCGAGTTCAAAGTATTTTTGCCTGCAGTCCTCTTAATTCTAATGAATTTAATATAAATAAATGTAGAAGCCATTCGTTAACAAAGAGCTCATTTATCATTCTAAAAGATTTGAATCTTTTATTTAATAATCTTTCATGATACTCACTTGTCTCACAGCTATCTCCTTCATATCCAGTCAGACATGCACATGTGTAGGAATTGACCCCATCAGTACAGATTCCTCCATTTTGACATGGTGAAGTGGCACAATCGTCAATGTCTGTTAAAGGTTAGTATCAAACAAGGAAAAAAAACAGGTGAAGTACTTTATTAGCGTGGATGGAAACTTGTTAACGATTTCATTATTTAATCTTCAGATGACACACAAGTGCATATTTTACTGAGCACAGCCGAGTTCAAAGTATTTTTGCCTGCAGTCCTCTTAATTCTAATGAATTTAATATAAATAAATGTAGAAGCCATTCGTTAACAAAGAGCTCATTTATCATTCTAAAAGATTTGAATCTTTTATTTAATAATCTTGCATGATACTCACTTGTCTCGCAGTTATCTGCTTCATATCCAGTCAGACATGCACATGTGTAGGAATTGACCCCATCAGTACAGATTCCTCCATTTTGACAGGGTGAAGTGGCACAATCGTCAATGTCTGTTAAAGGTTAGTGTCAAACAAGGAAAAAAAACAGGGGAAGTACTTTATTAGCGTGGATGGAAACTTGTTAACGATTTCATTATTTAATCTTCAGATGACACAGAAGTGCATATTTTACTGAGCACAGCCGAGTTCAAAGTATTTTTGCCTGCAGTCCTCTTAATTCTAATGAATTTAATATAAATAAATGTAGAAGCCATTCGTTAACAAAGAGCTCATTTATCATTCTAAAAGATTTGAATCAATAGTGTTGCATGATACTCACTTGTCTGACAGTTATCTCCTTCATATCCAGTCAGACATGCACATGTGTAGGAATTGACCCCATCAGTACAGGTTCCTCCATTTTGACAGGGTGAAGTGGCACAATCGTCAATGTCTGTTAAAGGTTAGTGTCAAACAAGGAAAACAATCCGGTGAAGTACCTTATTACCGTGGATGGAAACCAAACAACGATTTCCTTATTTAATCTTCAGATAACACACATGTACATATTTTACTGAGCACAGCCGAGTTCAAAGTATTTTTGCCTGCAGTCCTCTTAATTCTAATGAATTTAATATAAATAAATGTAGAAGCCATTCGTTAACAAAGAGCTCATTTATCATTCTAAAAGATTTGAATCTTTTATTTAATAATCTTTCATGATACTCACTTGTCTCACAGCTATCTCCTTCATATCCAGTCAGACATGCACATGTGTAGGAATTGACCCCATCAGTACAGGTTCCTCCATTTTGACAGGGTGAAGTGGCACAATCGTCAATGTCTGTTAAAGGTTAGTGTCAAACAAGGAAAAAAAACAGGTGAAGTACTTTATTAGCGTGGATGGAAACTTGTTAACGATTTCATTATTTAATCTTCAGATGACACACAAGTACATATTTTACTGAGCACAGCCGAGTTCAAAGTATTTTTGCCTGCAGTCCTCTTAATTCTAATGATTTTAATATAAATAAATGTAGAAGCCATTCGTTAACAAAGAGCTCATTTATCATTCTAAAAGATTTGAATGTTTTATTTAATAATCTTGCATGATACTCACTTGTCTCGCAGTTATCTCCTTCATATCCAGTCAGACATGCACATGTGTATGAATTGACCCCATCAGTACAGGTTCCTCCATTTTGACAGGGTGAAGTGGCACAATCGTCAATGTCTGTTAAAGGTTAGTGTCAAACAAGGAAAACAATCCGGTGAAGTACTTTATTACCGTGGATGGAAACTAAATAACGATTCCATTATTTAATCTTCAGATAACACACATGTACATATTTCACTGAGCACAGCCGAGTTCACATTATTTTTGCCAGCAGTCCTCTTAATTATAATGAATAATATAAATGTAGAAGCCATTCGTTAACAAAGAGCTCCTTTATCATTCTAAAAGATTTGAATCAATAGTGTTGCATGATACTCACTTGTCTCACAGTTATCTCCTTCATATCCAGTCAGACATGCACATGTGTAGAAATTGACACCATCAGTACAGGTTCCTCCATTTTGACAAGGTGAAGTGGCACAATCGTCAATGTCTGTTAATTGTTAGTGTCAAAAAAAGACGAAAAAACAGGTGAAGTACTTTATTAGTGTGGATGGAAAACTTGTAAACGAATTCATTATGTAATCTTCCTGTAACACACATGTACATGTTTCATTGATGATAAAACGATGATTCCAAAAATAACTACTTAATCATCGTATCAATAATAATAGATCCCCCACCCTAAAAAAAAGAAAAAAAGCATAAAAAAGGAAGTTAAACAATATTGCCTTGGATTCGAACCCACTACCCTTATATCTTGCGTCACAACTTGTTCCGCGAGACCAACACTACATCTCTTACCCGAGAAGGAAAATCTGGGTATACATATCAGTGATTGGACACTGCACTTGTCAATGTACGATATTCAGCCGTCTCGACTTTTTTCTCAAGGTGGCGGAGGAATGATGACGTAATTGTTTTTTTTAAGAAAATAAATCATAAACACTACTTAAGTTCTTATAATCTGTAGTTTTATGCTGGATTTGGCATGAAGGTGATGCTATCTTTCATAATTAGCCGAAAGTCTGGATAAATCTGGTGAATAATAACTTTTGTTAATTATTAAGTGCAAGGCATGCAGATCTGGAATCCTTGAGACAAGACAATTGACCGATAGTTGAATTATTCGCCGTTAGATGGCGCTAATCCACTTCAAGCAGAGAGCTTTGATAGCCATGATGCGTTGCTTGAAAATGTTTAAATGAAAAATAAATAATGTATTGTAATGCTTTAGCTCTGAAAATTGATCCGACTGACTCGTGTAAATATTATATTATGAATATCAATCACTGATAATATGTCTGGACCAGCATTAAATTGATAATTCTCATATTGTTTCCTGAACAGAAAGATTTATTGCTCTTTGCTTACAAACTTCTAATAGATAACTGCTATAAATAGGTATTTGTGATCTTGCCGCGTGTGGCGCTATTCCACTCAAAATCACGGTGCATTGCTTGATAATTGTAAATGCAAAATATCTAATGTATTTTAATGTTTGAGCTCTGGAAAATGATTCGACTGATCTATGTGGATATTAAAATATGATTTTCAATGACTAATAATCAATCTTAAACAGCATTAAGTGGATAATTATCATCTTCTTTTCCGAACGGGAACATGACATTTGCTAAGTAACTTCTTACAATAACTGCTATATAAAGGTAATGTTCCAAGCCTGGCATTTGTGATCTTGAGGACTATGCATTGGTAACCTATATTAGGAGAAGTATATGATTAATGGAAGTGATGGTAAGTGAAACATGTTAATACCTTTAATGAAACAATGCATGTTGTACTATTTTATCTACTTTGTATGTCCAATGTTGGCTTTCAGGTTTTAATAATGGCCGTTTGACACACGCATACATGATGAATGGAGCGTTTTCGTGCGTGGGTGTTATGTTATGAAATGGACCTCGAGTCTAAATTGTTCTAAAAGTCTACACAGATTTCGTAAAAGCGCAAATAATTAATGGTTAGTTAAATACGAAACAATAAATTATTTGTCCTTTTAACCTAATTTACATATCCTTAACGCCATTTTCATAATCCGATCTTATCTTATGAAAATTGTATGATATACGTATAACCTAATAAGGAAGAACCTGGCTCTTCCAAAAAAATTTGCGGTATTATTATTCCAAATGCTCTAAAGAATATATGTAGTGTATGTTAGCAGTTAGTTACGTTTTGTATTTTGAATGTAAACAATATAATCTTAATATCAAGTAAAATGCTTATTTTGTAATATAGATTTTTGTAATATAGAGATACACTATCGATATAGTGAAAAGAGAGAACCAATCTCGACTAGCACTTGTGCTAACTTTTGGTTTTCTTTTAGCAACAACCTTAACTTTTGTATAAATGTGTTTTATAGTATGTAAGCATTGATTAAGTTTTACTAATCTATTGCAGTGATTCATTGTTTTGTAAATTATGTACAGTTGATGTACATATATATGATATTGTTGTTGTTAATAAACTTCAAACTTCAAACTTCAAAACCAGAGTTTAATTATGAGGAATATATGATTTATGGGTAAAAATATGAATTTTATGACCTTATTTGCATAAATTACCATAAATATGCAAATTAATGAATTTTTCAAAAAATTAAAATTACCATTGTATTCTATACACTTCACGTATCATGCGTGCAAGTTTTCACGGCGATCGGCCGTTTTGCGGCCGAGATCTTAAGGGGGGGCCATAATGCCCCCCCCCCCCCCGGCCGTAGGAAGACCTCAAATAGCCCGGCCTTTTTAGGGTTAAGACCAGTGGCGTAGCGAGGGTTAACGGAGCGGTCCGGAATCGAACCCACGACCTACGTATCGAAAGACGAAGGCCCTTTAAATATACCACGACGCTCCAATATTACCATAATACTAGTGTACTCGAAATATTCACAATGCAAATCAATTATGTATCTCCATAATCTCTTCAACCAATATAGTACTGCTTCATACGTGAACAGTAAGCACTCTTCGCGACCAAAACAAAAACAAATAAAGAAATGAATAAGAATTCCCCCCCCCCCCGATCATTCTGGCCACATCCAGTAGTGTAGCTACAAGGGGGCATGGGGGACCTGCCCCCCCCCCCCCCCCCCCCCACACACACACACACACCACCACCGATAATTTGACTAAAACAATACAAAATATCAAAGGTAAAATCTGTGAAAAAGAAATATGTAATGAGTGCCCCACCCAAATTCAGTTAGGCCACGATACGCCACGATACGCTGGCAACAAAAGACACTCAGCAACTCCTGTAACCGTAATAAAAGCCAAGCCAGTCAACGTGGTTGATTTAACGTGGCAGAATTGTGATCAAGTTGACATTCTATCTCTGCCTTCCTGATTAGTGTCACGTACGTAGACACAGTAACTGTCACGTTGATGACGCAATTGCCACGAAATAGGCACGGACAAGCCAAGTTTAAGTTTAGTAGTAGTATAAGTATTAGTAGTAGTAGTAGTAGTATGTAGTAGTAGTAGTAGTAGTAGTACTATTAGTAGTAGTAGTAGTAGTAGTAGTAGTAGTAGTAGTAGTAGTAGTAGTAGTAGTATTAGTAATAGTAGTAATAGTAGTAGTAGTACACAAGTAGTAGTAGTAGTAGTAGTAGTAGTAGTAGTAGTAGTAGTAGTAGTAGTAGTCAGGGTAGTAGTAGTAGTCGTCGTAGTAGTAGTAGTAGTAGTAGTAGAAGTAGTAGTAGTAGTATTAGTAGTAGTAGTAGTAGTAGTAGTAGTAGTAGTAGTAGTAGTAGTAGTAGTATTAGTAGTAGTAGTACTAGTAGTAGTAGTAGTAGTAGTAGTAGTAGTAGTAGTAGTAGTAGTAGTAGGAGCATGTAGTAGTAGTAGTAGTAGTAGTAGTAGTAGTAGTAGTAGTAGTAGTAGTAGTAGTAGTAGTAGTAGCAGTAGTAGTAAGAGTAGTAGAAGTAGTAGTAGTGGTAGTAGTAGTAGTAGTAGTAGTAGTAGTAGTAGTAGTAGTAGTAGTAGTAGTTTTGTAGTAGTAGTAGTAGTAGTAGTAGTAGTAGTAGTAGAAGTAGTAGAAGTAGTAGCAGTAGTAGTAGTAGTAGTAGTAGTAGTAGTAGTAGTAGTTGTA
Source organism: Echinarachnius parma (assembly GCA_037951105.1). Taxonomy (NCBI): domain Eukaryota; kingdom Metazoa; phylum Echinodermata; class Echinoidea; order Clypeasteroida; family Echinarachniidae; genus Echinarachnius; species Echinarachnius parma. Next base: position 17,792 of record JBAMJV010011700.1, read on the forward strand.
GTATAAGTCAGAGTAGTAGTAGTAGTATCATGAGTAGTAGTAGTAGTAGCAGTAGTAGTAGTATTAGTAGTAGTAGTAGTAGTAGTAGTAGTAGTATTAGTAGCAGTAGTAGTAGTAGTAGTAGTAGTAGTAGTAGTAGTAGTAGTAGTAGTAGTAGTAGTAGTAGTAGTATCATCACTATTATTATGATTAGAAGTATCATTGTTATTACAGCGAGACGTGAAAGGGGTTTGTGACTGGGAGATCACACTGATTGATACAAAACAAACTTGGTTGGGTCACTTACCTCCGCAAGTACACCTGCACTTTGCCTTTAGGTTCCTCGTACCCAGAACCTCGTCAGAGCCTGAAGCTGAAAAATTATTAATAAACAATTTGTTTCAATTATACTAATCACAGTCCATAATAAATTAAGATTGTTTTCATTTCCACGAAATAAATGTACAATTCATAATAATGTAACATAATAATTATAATTAGTAAAAAAGAAATTCAAAATCAAATTTGTTTACAGAATATGATAATTGAAGTGAAAATGAAGGGATCCACCGTGAAGCAATGCTTGTAAATTGTGGATCCCTGGAAGTACAAAATATGAATAAATAATAATAATAATAATAATAATAATAAACTAGATTTTGAATTCGTCACTTTTGACGAAGTAAGGTTATACGTATTGAAATTACGATATTATGATATTGACTTTTCAACGCGTAATATGATGATGTCATATCATTTACTTGGCATAAATGAGGCATGAATTCGAATCTACAACTCATAATTGTTCCGAATATTGAAAGGAAATTGGGGGTTTATGGACTTCAAAAAAAGTTATGGCCGAATAAAAAAGGATGTTTTTACCATATTGTGCCAATTTGCGTGCTCGCGTAATTTTGAATTTGACGCGCGCGTACTCCGTTATTATGAGTCCTCAATGACTCAAATCGATATGGTGTGATGATAGATGTATAAGGATTGCAAAACATGTGAAAAAACGGCATTTTTCCTATTTATTTGCGTTACGCGCGCAAATACGCGTGGCAGACTAATCAAAATTGTATAGAGACACATTATTGTTCCTGAATTCATATTATTAGATCATTTAAACCACAGCATTTTTAAAGCATAACCTCAGCTACAACATATTGAAATCTGGGAGAAAATCAATGGAGAATAAGCGAGATATGGTCGGAAGTCTGCTGTGATTGATTTCAAAATCGATTAAAATAAGTTAAAATGCGCATTTTCAACTTTAACCGTCAATATGATGACTTTATAACATGTACTCGGCATAAATGAGGTATGAATTCGTATCTAAAACTCATAATCTATCCGGATATTAAAAGAATATTGGGTGTTTGTGGACTTTTAAAAAAGTTATGGCCAAATAAAAAAAGGATGTTTTTACCATATTTTGCCAAATTGCGTGCGCGCGTAATTTTGACTTTTACACGCGCGTACTCCGTTATTATGAGTCAATAATGGCTCAAATTGATAGGGTGCATTAAGAAATATATAAGGATTGCAAAACAAGTGAAAAAAGACATTTTTCCTGTTCATTTGCGTTACGCGTGCAAATACGCGCGCGCCGACCCGCACGCGCGGAATTTTTTGAAACGCTTAAAATTGTCTGAAACATATAGTAAATTACTCGGGTTGGGGTTTTGACCATTTTTTGACATTTTTTTCATTTGACGGACTCGTACGCGCGCGTCTCCGAGTGTAAGCGCACGCGCATGAACTTAAAAGATGACGATTGACCTGATTGATATTGATGCGAAATTTGAAGTGAAATTGATGATTCATAAGTGAATTATGATGATTATTGAAATTTGACAAAATGGCGTCCTGATGACGTCACAGTGATGTGACGACATGGAAATGAGTTTCTTGCACTAAGTCAGACGATGATCTATCATGATGTGAAGTTTCATGACGATTGATTCATCTGATTTTGAGATATGCGACGAACAAAATCGGAGGAATAATAAATAATAAATAAATAAACAAAAGATCAAACGAAATCAATAGGTTATACGTATGATATTATGTGAAAGTTGTAAGTTTGCATTTGCCTGTTAAAGTTAATTTATTTAATATTTATTGATTTATTATGACACTACAATAGTTTAGCCAATAGATGGCGTCTGGTCCCAGATATAACTGTGACAGTTTATGTTTTTCTAGTATAGATCCAGGATTGAATCACAGAAATACAATATAAATACTAGATGTTGAATTCGTCACCTTTGACGAATTAAGGTTATACATATCGAATTCTTATGATAAAAGCATTATTATAAAAATAACTACTCAATCATATAAATAATATCACATACTCCCCCCCCCCCCCCCCCTAATAAAAAGTAAAAAGAAGAAAAAAGAAATTTAAAAAATATTGTCTTGGATTCGAACCCACGACCCTTAGATCTTACGTCACAACTTGTTCCATGAGACCAACATTAGATCTCTTAACGAAAATGGGAAATCGGGAACGATATATCAGTGATTGCACACTGCATTTGTCAATGTAACAGTGAATTATTTGACCTTTGAACCTAATTTACATGTCCTTAACGCCATTTTCATAATCCGATCTTATCTCATTAAAAAATTTTCCTTTCATTATAACCTTCATGTGTGCTGAATGTCATGTCCACGGCGTACATGGTTATTCATGCTTGATTTATTTGACCTTTGACGGTAAATATGACGATGAAATATGCATTTTCGTGATTTGGTGTTAACTTATGAAATGTTGGGCTTGCAAGTCCCTATATTCATGCGAAGTTTCACATTGGTAGCATAATTTTTTCAGCAGTTATAGGTCGAAAGCATACGTTTTAGCTAACCCTCAATTCTTAACAGATTTAGACTCTCATTTCCAATCAAACAATTCATCAGGATCCAGTGAACAAAACTAAATGGTGTGAATAGATTGCGAATAGAGCAGGACATCAGCTACGATATATCAAAAGTTGGGAGTACATTGATGGAGAATAAGTGAGATATGGTCAAAAGTACACTGTGATCGATTTCAACATTGATTGAAATTGAGTAAAATTCGCATTTTCAACTTTAACCGTCAATACGATGACTTTATAACATTTACTCGGCATAAATGAGGTATGAATTCGTATCTACAACTCATAATCTATCCGAATATTAAAAGAAAACTGGGTGTTTGTGGACTTTTAAAAAAGTTATGGCCGAATACAAAAAGGATGTTTTTACCATGTTTTGCCATTTTGCGTGCGCGCGTAATTTTGACTTTGACACGCGCGTACTCCGTTATTATGAGTCAATAATGACTCAAATTGATAGGGTGTGCTGAGGGATGTATAAGAATTGCAAAACATGTAAAAAAAATACATTTTTCTTATTCATTCGCGTTACGCGCGCAAAAACGCGCGCGCCGACGCGCACGCGCGGAATTTTTTGAAACGCTTAAAATTGTCTGAAACATATAGTAAGTTACTCGGGTTAGGGTTTTGAGCATTTAAAAAAATAATAATTAATTGACGGACGCGTACGCGCGCGTCTCCGAGTGTAATTGCACGCGCATGAGCTTAAAAGATGACTATTGACCTGATTAATATTGATACGAAATTTGAATTGAAATTGATATTTCATAACTGAGATATAATGATTATTAAAATTTGACAAAATGGCGTCCTGATGACGTCACAGTCATGTCACGTCACTGAAAAATTGGGCAGTTCTAAGTTAGAACATGATCTATCATCATGTGAATATTCATGATATTTGATTCATCTAATCTTGAGATAATCGACGAACAAAATAAGGAAGAATAAATAATAATAATAATAAAAATCTTGACGAAATCAATAGGTTATACATATGTATATGTATAACCTAATAATAATAAAAATCTTGACGAAATCAATAGGTTATACATATGTATATGTATAACCTAACTAGAACCCCAACTGAATAAGCGTATAGCGTTTTAACCACAGAGATAGGCCACACCTTTATCAGCAAGTTTTTGAAAATACGCACCAAATGTCATGCAAATGAGGTAGTACGTCAGATTTGTTTCATTTGAATAAATTATCAGACGTGGATTCATTGGATAAATTAACACATTACGCAAAAAGCTAAAGTAATTACGCATTGCGCACTTGCAGTTGCCATGGCATTTAAACACGCACTTCTCAGCAAAATTGCGCTTCATAATACCAAAGACGCTGAAGTATTCTAATTCATCTCTATTATTTTAATTACGCGCAGTACTAACAGTTACGCGATGTCATGTATTAAATTGCGCACAGTCAAGAAACAGGGGATTTCCCTACTAGGATCAAAATATTGTTTTTCATTGTGACGTCATAACAGAGGCATACCATAAATTCGTGCGTGATAGTTGTGAAGTTCGCGCCCGCGCATTATTATGAATGAATTTACGCTAATATTACCATGGCAGCCAGTCGAATTAACATAAAACTCAGTGGTTCTCTTCATTACAAATTTGGCCAACTTCCATTTTGAGTTGGGGGGGCCTGGATTGAATCTGGTATAGCGCCATCTGTTGGTTGGCTGATTGCAATGCAGAAGTTTGCAAGATGAATTCTGTTTAGTGAGGAAAATCTGTGGTTTTCTGGAGCATCCTCTGTTGCTGAGAACCGGTTTTACAGTATTATGGAGGCACAGAGGTTAGTTATGATACATATTTGAAGATTATGAAAATGAATGTAAAGGAGGTCGTTTTTAAGATGTTTACATTGTATGGAACTTACACAGTAGCAGACTTAATTTGTATGGCAAATGTATAACATGTGTAAACTGTATACCTACATATATGATAGTACAATTACCTTACCGGAGATATCTGTTGATAATGTGTATGTCATTACATAGATAATTGGTGCTTGAGTTTGCTTAAAGTTTAAAGAAACAGTAAAGTAAAATGTATGATGCAAAACAAGACATTTTATGATAAAAATGGATGAGAAATGTGAGCATATTTGTGTGAATGACAGGTCAAGGTTACTACTTTGTTATTGTGTTTCTTGACTAAGATGAAGTCATTCAAACTTGATAAATATGATCACATTTCATGTTAAACCGTGTTAAATCTGATTTAGACATGATAAAGATGATTCAAGTTTAATTGTGTGTTAGCTATGGCATTCTACATGAAGTTCAAAGAGATTAGTCAAGTGTCTGATTTATGATATAAGATTTATAAACAAATATGGAAATAAGAAAAGAGTGAGACATTGAATGCAGGCAATGCATTTGATTTAGTAGAATGCTATAGCTCTTTAATAATGTTGTGAAACTTATATTCATGAACACATACTTATTATGCATTCCTGTTATGCTTTATCATGTACAGTTTTCACGGAGTGAAGTGATCGCAGAACGAATAGAGAAGTGGAAGAATGGAATTCGTTCATGAGAGTGCAAACCCCTCGATGGCTTGACTCTAAATTAAACATCACAAGTACTCCAGTAAAAACCTGCGTCCGTGTAATCATTTCCAATCAAGTCGCCTCACAAACAGCCACAATATACGTATAACCTAATGATGCAAAATAGCAAGGTTCGACATTATAAATACGTAATTACGTCTTACTAAATTGTGTTTACATTGTGAACAAACTAGGATATAGAAATAGAATAATAATACAATGGAGCACGGTACATGATAGGAAGAGACACAGAACACACACATAGGAGTATAAAGGTACGAGAAGGGAAGGGAACAGGGTGAAGATGGGCTGCATGTGGACAGATATCTTGGAGACTCATGATGATGTAACACAAACAGAGATATGAGCGCGCAAGACAATTAAAAGTGAATTATTTAATTGTCTATAATAAACAAACAAAAATGAACACACGATAGCTTTTTTTATTTCAAAATAGTAGGGCAGATTAGCTGATCGAGTGTGCACTTTGTGATAAAAGCGTAAAATTGAGCACACAAGAAGATAAGGTGATTCTAAGCAAATTTAGAAATGGAGCCAACGCGGACCTGACCCCTATTGGCCATGGGCGCCATTTTTCAGAATGGCTGCCCATGTGTACCTTGGTATGGCTATATCTCAAAAACTGCTTGATCGATTTGCATAAAACTGGGTACCTGCATGCATTTAGTAAAGACGATGATCTGGTGAAATTGCGGGGTCATGGGGTCAAAGGTCACAAAGCTACTTATTTATGAAAAAATAGACAAATGTTGGGCATCTCGAGAACCATTCGACAAATTGGCAGCAAACATAGTACATATATGCACCTTGAGAAATATATGTCATATTTAAATATTTCTGGCTCATGAGGTCAAAGGTCAGAGGTCATTGACCACTTATTGTGCCAAATGGTGACCATATTCCAAAATGACCGCCATCTATGTTAGGTGATAACACTAGAACTTCAATGTTTTGAAGCATGTATGTATACAAATATGGCATATAGGCTACGGATAACAACATAATGTATGTATGTGGGCAGTGGCATATATCTAGGGGGTATAGGTGGAACGCCCCCACCCCTATAAATTGACAAAGAAAATAGAAATAGGAAGAATCTAGAAATCATAGAACTTGCATGCCCCCAGTGAATTGTGTGCTCCCCCTCCTACACACATACACACACAAATTAATATTATGCTTTATTATTCAGTACCATAGTGAATGAAGTGGGGGGGGGGGGGGGGGCATGGGGGCACATCCCCCTAACAATTAGTGAAAAATGGTAACATACATACATGAAAACATAACTTATACAATATGTGTACTAATGTACACATATTGTTCCTGTTCATTTAATCCCCTCCCCCTCCAATCAGTATAGCTCAATTTGTCAGTACATACCCTTTCATCTATATTGGGAGTATTGTGTTGCATTACAAAAACAGATGCAAAATCTAAATACAAAATATACTCCTCACAAAAAGTTCCGCAATCCAAGTTTCAGCATTCATATCTCTCTTATTACTTAATTACCGTTTATGAATGTGCTATGAATATTTCATCATGGAATGTGCATAACACTCGGATATGGGGCAACGTCAAAAGTGAAATGTCACAAAATGCATTGATATTGTCAACAGTGTACCCTTCTTTTGTTGGGAGAATAAAGTGTTCTGAATGATGTTAAGTCGATCATGCGTGAATGACAATGGTGTATTATCATTTTATTTGGAAGATGAAATGTGTCTTAATGATTTCGAGGGGTGCAATTACGTTTCTCTATGTTGTAAGGAAGATGTATTGTGTTTTATTGACGGATTGAGAAATTATCATTATGTTTGATTTGCATAAAGATTGTTGCAAACATTTCCTCAATTTAAGTTTGAGCGTTCATATCTCTCCTATTACTTTAGTACTGTTCATAAATTTGGTATCATGGGAAAGCTTGTTTACACCCCTTTACATTGGTATGACATTTGTTACGGATTTTGTAACATGGAATGTGCATTACATCCGAATAAGGGTTAAAAATGACATGTTGCAAAATGCATTGATTTTGTCAATATGATTTATCATGTAATTGGAAGAATAAGAGATGTTTTTAATGATGTTGAGGCGATAATGCATGATGTCAATGGCGTATTATCATTTCCCCTGGAGGATGGAATGATTTTAAAGAGGTCATGAATACAATTATGATTTTTACTGTTGTTTGGACAACGCAAAAGTGACGTTTGTTCTGTAATTGTGCTGGACAACTGACAAACTTGCGGCAATAGTGTGTAAAAGTCAAACATATTGATAATTTCTCAATAATTCAATAAAACACATTACATCTTCCTAACAACATACACAAACGTTAGTGCACACCTAAAATTCATAAAGAAATATTTTTATCCCCCATATAAAATGATCATTCGCCATTGACATTCACGCATGACCGATTTAATATCATTCAGAATACTTTATTCTATTAACAAAAGGAGGGTACACTGTTGACAATATCAATGCATTTTGTGACATTTCACTTTTGACTTTGCCCAATATTCGAGTGTCATGCACATTCCATGATACAATATTCATAGCACATGTCATATCAATGGAAAGGGGCGAGTACAAGCTTTCCAATGATACCACATTCATAAACGGTAATTAAGTAATAAGAGAGATATGAACGCTCAAACTTGGATTGCGGAACTTTTTGTGAGGAGTATAGTTCCCGCATAGTGCATACATTGATCTAAAGAAACTCTGTTGCCCACTGAAAAGAACAGTCAAACAAGTTTAAACAAACTCCAAGTGGTCTACAGAGGAAAGTGTGATATGATTATAACACACTGTATATAGACTTGACCAAAGATTATATTGGAAGATAATAGGATCAGAATTATGATAACACTTAGTTTGTGGCATACATCATGTACTGTGTGTCAGTTATCTTTGGATGCAATCAACTATACAAACCTGGGCAGAATTGGATTTCCTTACTAATAACTTATACATGACCCTGAGCCAGCATGGTTTCATCCTCCCCAGAAAGCAATGGGTTACCCTGCTGAAGGGCTTGAATACTCCATGCACAAACATAAGAACGGCCCATAATCTTCATTGATGGGTAATGAAAGATAGCCATACCAGTGTTGGAATCCAGACCAGGCAGTGCAGCAGTGTAACCACATTGTTTTATATTAATGATATTTAGCTATACGTGCAACTATTATTATATGAGTTGTCCATATTTGGTGTCATCTTCCTAATCTTGTATATATTGTCGTGCATTTGTGTTCCATTCCTATTCCTTTATGTACTTCACTCTACTACTCCTTGACCCCTTTACTCCTTCTTTTATCTTCTGCTTTCTTTCAATCCCAAATCTGTTTTCTCTATTACGGTGGGTATGCGATGTATCAGTTATTTTTACCTAATGCCTAATTTGACATTAGTTGTAAATTGTATTTAGTTGATTAGTTTATTATTACAAGCTATGCTTAAAGGGGCCCCTCAACAATTTGTTGATTTTATTGTATTTTATGTATTTGATATTTGGTTAAAATAAAATGAAATGAAAAAAGAAAATGAATATGAAATGACGTTAATCACTGCCCTCTTTGATGTTTCCCTGATGCTCTGACCTGGCTTTCTAATCCTAGGCCTGACAAGACCAGACTATGAATAAATTCAAACTGGGAAAACTGACCACAAATGTATGATATAAATATATTAATACAATATGAATGAAAATGAGCAAAGAAGATTGTGCTTCACCGGGAATCAAACCCGAGACCTTCGGATTACTAGACCATGCAGTGCTAGTGATGATTGTCCATCCCATAAATCCTTTTATATGGTCGTGCTAGTTAGAAGCTATACAAACCTAGCAGACACAAACTTGAAAGATAATTAAATCAACTTAGGGGTATGAGCAAGGGATCATTGAGGAGATTCAGTTTTTAGATTCTAACATAGTGAGGACTGGGTTTGATTCTCTGGGAGACCCGATTTTTCTTTGCTTATTTTAATTTGTCTTAAATATTACTGGTCCACATATGTTTTAATTTACAGTTTTAAAACTGCATCACTTCAGTGATCCGTCGCACATATCCATACGTTGATTTCATTATCCTACAACAGCAACTTAGTAGAAAACTGATTTACTCTTTAACTAGTATACTTCCAGTTAAAATATGGACCACACGAGACCTGTAGCATCACAAAAACTTAATGAGCTCGCCATATTTCAATTTGCTGATTTGTGTACCCAAAAGTTCTCCAGAATCTCAGCTTTCCTTAAAACATTAATGTCGTAAGAACTGCCAATTAACATGAACAGAGTTAACAATCCACCAACAACATAGACAACGTATCCATCGTCTCAGCTTTATATTTGGCAACTTAAGGGGTTTGTGGCACCAGGTCATAATAGTCTGTGTATGACTATGTCTAATTTTCATTCTGTCGAATCATCTGTTGTGTGTCAAGTAACATTTAGTTTAAAGGGGCAGGAAATCCCAGACTTTTGACTTACTGGATGTGATGAGAGCATAACTCCAGTCATTGCTAGTCACTCATTTCCTCTTGAATATTCCCGATTGCAAAAAAAATTAATATTTTGTAGATCAGGAGATAGATAGGAGGCGGCCATTTCTTTAACTTCTCGCAGTGAAGTGAGGTGGCAGACGTAGAACAAAATAGCGGGTTACGATGTTGTCCGCATTGTCCCCGCCCGCCACGTCATTTCACCGCGAGAAGTTAAAGAAATGGCCGCCTCCTGTGGGCATTGAAAGCAGACGACAGTGGTCCATACAATATTGATTATTTGTGTAATCGGGAATATTCACTTGAATAGGCAATAGGTGACTAGTCTAGCAATGACAGGAGTTATGCTCTCATCACATCTAGTATGTCAAAATTCTGGGATTTCCTGCCCCTTTAAACTAAATGTTACTTGACACACAACAGATGATTCGACAGAATGAAAATGAGGCTGGGATTTCCTTCCCCTTTAAGGCACATGATTACTATATACATGTAGCCATGCATATCCTTACTGGAAATAAAACGAAAAGAACTGTATATTATTGTCAATATGACCAATATACAAGTTGGCATATAGACAAATTTAATGTATAGCAACACTTTTCTTACACATAATAACCAAATTGACAAACTGAGTTCAGACAAAATTATTAAACCAACAGCCAGTCGCAGGAAATATTGAATCACAAACACTTGCGAAGATACAACTACAAAGTAATCGGTAGAAATGGAGGGTGTTAGTAAAGCATGTGAGCATCTTTATGAGGTAGTTGGCTAAAAATAACCCCTGGGGAGTTGAGAAAGTGCACTTTTAAGTAATTCAGAGAGACCGTGGGTGTATTTTCGATTACTGAGTTAAAAAATAAAGTTGTTTAGCACTTGGAGTTGAATGTTTCATATTATATGCTATACAGGGTGTCTCAGAAAGAATGCAACACCTACGATCCTTCATTTCATCAACATCATCGACTAAATGTCATTGTTTTTTGTTTGATTGGGTAGAACATTCTTTTTCCAACAAGATGATACCATAAGCATTGATTTTGGGTAAGGCGTTTGGATCCTAGGGCCATTTTTCTGAGGCAATGTCGTTTCCTAAATTTGCTACTTTTTCGTCTCCGGCGATCCTCTGAACACTGAGACATTCTCGCCCCACGGCCTCCCATAGACAGAAGAACCGCATGACTGCTCTCCCTTTGATAAGGAAGACAATGTGAGCCATACCGTATGGGGTACTTGATTATGCAACATTGTCTTCTTTATCAAAGAGAGAGCAGTCATGCGTTTCTTTTTCTATGGGAGACCTTGGGGCGAGAATGTCCCAGTGTTCAGAGGATCGCTGGAGACGAAAAAGTAGCAAATTTCGGAAACGACATTGCCTCAGAAAAATGGCCCTCGGATCCAAACGCCTTACACAAAATCAATGCTTATGGTATCATTTTGTTGGAAAAAGAATGTTGTTGATAAAATTAACGATCCCAGGTGTTGCATTCTTTCTGAGACACCCTGTATAGATCAAATGTATTTAAATGTAAAGTATATTAAAGACAGAATATCATAATTTTAATAGTATTCAGCATTAAATAATATTCCTACTTTGCCCACATTAAACAGATGGGCATCTTATTTCCAGTGCAGTAGCTACCATTACATGGATTTATGGTTGTATTTTCTGCCTCTGATATCTAATATTTCCCCGCCAACCCTGTAAAGACAGGAAGCCAATAAGCAACCCATGACCTTTGACCTTTTGACATTTATTCCTCAAGGTGCATACATGTACTATGTTTGCTTTCAATTTGTCAAATGGTTCTCAAGAAATGCCAACAATTTGTCTTTTTGCATATGTATATAATTAGCTTTGTGACCTTTTACCTTTGACCTCATGACCCCAATATTTCACCAGATCATCGTTCTTACTAAGTGCATGCAGGTACAAAGTTTTATGCAAATCAGTCCAGCAGTTTTTGAGATATAGCCATACGAAGGTATACACTGGCAGCCATTTTGAAAAATGTTGTTGATGATTTCTCTATTGTATCAACAACACATTGAAAACTTTCTATAAAACTGTCTTGAGGGCGCCCTCTTGTGTTAACGGCTGCTTTTTGAATGAAAGCAGCCTTTTAACCTAGCCATTTATGTGTGTTTGTACCATTTATGCATAGTCGAATTATAAGTTTTTTTTTTTTTTTATGATAACGTTCATGTTTTAGTTACTAAAATTAAGTTTGATTAGTTATTCCTTTAACAATTAAATGTATGTATATCAGACCCACTAATTGTGCCGTTTGAGTGTTTTTATATCATTACGTTATGCAAGACGAAACGTTTTCAAATGTCTTTAAAAATTGAAAATTACCAATAATCTCACCTGAGCTCGGTTTCCCTCTGCAAGAACAGACACATATTTCTGACTCTCTCTCGGCCTTACAAGTAAATATCTCTTTCTTGGCTGAGCCTCCCTCGGTAGGATCTGAAAAGGAATGTTTAAAGGGATAAGGCACAGTCATACGTCACCGGATAGTGTAAACGGATGCCTGACGGAGAGCAAAATGTTCAATCCCTACGTCTCCGTTCGTATGCATTTATTGTCAATTTCTTGTTATAGGGGAAGTACGTTGTTCTATACTGTGGAATGTTTGTGCATAAAGCAATGGAGTGGACTTTCACAACCGGGTAATTTGATTTCGCAAATTTGTATTATCGTCGGATATCTGTTTACGCTATCCGGTGGTATGTGACCGGGCCTTAACGGATGATCGACGAATATACATTCGCGTAACCAAATTATTCGGTGGTGGAAGTCGTCTCCATTGTTTCATGTGCGAAACATTCTGCCGGATAGAACAACATACACCGCCTGAAAAGGAGCGGACAAGAAACGCATACGAACGGAGACGAACGGATTAAACAAATTATTCTCCTTCGGGCATCCGTTTACGCTATCCGGTGAGATGTGACCAGGCTTTTAAACTCCTTGAGTGCCAATGTCAAATATTTGCATCACACGATACAAACAAATGCCATATAGCTGTACAGTCACTGGCATTCAAAGTCGAAACCCCCCCCCCCCCTCCCCCCCCCCCCCCCCCCCCCCAAACAAAACAAAAACAAACAAACAAACAAACGAGCAAACCAAAAAACAATCCAAAATTAATTTAAGTTATTATATCTGTCACCCAACATAGAGAAAATGACCAGAAATAAACAATATAAATTCAAAAATGAGCAAAGAAAATGTGTTTGCACTCAAAACTGTGAAACTGTTCAAGTATCGGCCCCTCAAAGCAGTGTGAGTGCGTGGGACCGACACCCCTCCATACCATACCATACCATACCACGTTTTGTGTTGCAATGCTGGAGCTCGGAATGAGCATCGTCTTTCATGCCCTGAACATGCTGAAACAGCAAATTTTAAGTCTCCTCGTGCCGAAACCGGCTCTGGTAATATATAATATTTTTCTAAATTAGATTTTGACTCACCAGATTTCATGATCACCAGTAGAAGAACAACCATCAGGGAGGCTGACAACAGTTTGTAGTGCGCCATGGTAGGAAACTTGCCCTTTCTGGGTACTAGATGAGATGGTGTTGTAGGGGTGTTGTAGATGGTTGTCCCTGTAGTCGGTTCTGATGTCTCGGAACTAGGCGCGCAGATCTAGCCTATAAGGCTGATGGAAAAGTTGTGATATACCTCGATGGAACTGTTAGGTCTTTTATACAATTTGTGGAGATAATTGATGTGTATCGCATTTATTATTTAACCGAGTATAGCTAAATAGAGCACGCCGCACCTAGATCTATATCAATTTGATACTGGCATTTAACAACTCTGTGGGTGTTTGGAAGGCATTTAATAATACTTCATTCTCTGTATTTTAATATGCAGTATATCAAACATGCAGATGCAGGTGATATCATGGGACCTCTTTGAAAATCCGTTTTTCTGCCATTCCACCCATTTGTGGAAATAAATACTTATAATAAACATATTGACAATAGTACAGCAGAGTAACGATACACTTGTATTGAAGATATTTGATAACATTTTATGTTTTGTAATGCGTTCAACAATAAATACCACTGATAATTAAACAATATTGACTGGCCTTGAGGACGGCACGACAAATATTGCCTGAACTAGATTCATATTGCCCGAGTCGAAGACGAGGGCAATATGAATCTAGTGAGGGCAATATTTGTCGTGTAGCCCGAAAGTCCAGTCAGTATTGTAATTATTAACAAATCAGACATCTCGAGCGAACATGAAAATATTCACCTATTACACAGAATGCACACAGTTAAGAACGGTAAAAGGTGACAAAAAGTACACGGTAATATACTGTTTAGATGTTGTCACCTATCACATGGGTGTCGAGGTACTCAGTAAAGTACCGTCTCAGGGGATGGATACTAGGTAACAAGCAGGGATCCGGGAGTATACTGCGCGCGTGCGCGCACGTATACGTACTGGCCGGCCGCGCGGCGCGTACGCGTGCAATATCATGCAGCAGAGCAGCTTTGCCGCGCCACGATCATTCTAAAAATTATCGAATCTACATCGTAATCTTGTAGTACAGGATCCGTTATACTGCAGTGATGCCCTTTATTCAATTATCAGTATAAAGGTAAGAAATCAACGTTTATGATTATGTATTTGTATGACGATCCTTCAAAAAATAAAGCTGATGATACGATGTAAAGTGGGCTAATGTTGAGAGTGGGTCCCTATTACGATTACGGCTACGTAGTCCCATATGTTCAAATGTGTGTTTGTGTCTGACTTTTTTTTTTTTTTTTTGACACTTTCTGAGTAGCCAAGAACACAGAAGGAAGAGACATTTTCAATAAGTTGTTGACTCTTTTCTTTTTAACGTGTCATGTAAACAAAATAACGTCCAAAAATGAATGAAAATGTCTCGACCTTCCGTCTTCTGTCTACCACTGCAACTTACTGATCATATTGTTACTATGTAATTGTAAATTAGTATTATTAAATATTAGTATTGGCGTTGCAGGCTGAATGTTGCATTCTAAGTTAAAGGGGCACAGGTAAAGTGTCTAATTCCACAAAACTCATTTGGAGCTTCGTCGTTTCTCTTCTATCGTGATGTTTAGCTTATGGGGGGTAACAAATTAAATCTGGTTAGATTTTTTCAAATGTCCCTTTGGCTTTAGGCTTTAGTATGACGATAATTATCATTCAAATGTCGTCGCTCAAAAATTGGCTGGTGTCCGTGACTTGTGCCTCGTGCTTATATACACTGTAGTTGCGTACTTAGTGAGCTGTACTGTTTATTACATGTACATGCAGAGCGCGGTGATGGATCAATGCGATCTGATTACACGCCCCACCGATGCAGCTCGGGCCGCCACGCAATCACCTTCCTGATACTGATAGACACGGCAGCGGGAACCCGCCGTGCTATTTGTGCGCGCGCGCGAAATCTGTACATTCTGTATTACGGGTGCGCGCGGATATCATCAAATAGACGAGCATCACTGCGACAAATCTTTGGGATTCAGTGATAAAATATGAATACAATATTCCACTTTTTATTAGATAAACAGTGGACGTTTTCTTTCAAACTTTCACAAATCTTCTAATTGTATTTTACAGTGATATTGATATAGGATTGAAGTCATTTTGTGCAATTTCTGACACTTTACCTGGATCACTTTAAAGGGACAGGTCCACTTTTACAAAACGTCTGAACAGCTTTCAGTTGACGGATGGGGATCAATGTAACACGCAAAAAAAAAATCAGAGCGAACAGCCATCTAATTTGGATTCTATGAATGAAAAACGAATGCGTCCCTCCATTTAAACTATATATCGGTCAATAAAGGAGTTCAACTGATTTAGCATAATATTACTACAATATAGTACTAATTCTCGTAAAGGTATTGTGAAGCCGACATTTGTTAACGTATGTCACGGAAAAAGATCTCAAAAATAAAGAATATATAATAACATGTAGTCAGTTTAAGCGATGTTTGGGTATTTTGCTTGGTAAACGCTCACACATTAGTACTTAAGCGCGGGTCACGTAGGGGTCATGCATACCGATCTGGCACTCCATGAAATCTGTGTACGAACTTACTCACCGGCCGAAAATATGTATGTACCCATTAAACCGACGTCCCTCAGTTTAATCAGTTTTAGGTCTATAACTCCACGGAAAAGAAATTTCAAGCCCTAATTTTTTCAGGCATGCTATTAAATGACATTTCCTTTCATATAAGACAATAACCTCGCAACTTTTGAATTTTGGCTTGCAAAAGAGGATCTCTCCCTTTAAAGGTAAAGGCCAGTTTTGGTAACGCCCCCCTCTCAAAAAAAATGAAATGGAAGCTCTTATTACCAAGAATATAATTATACTCATATAGTATTGTCCAAATTTGGCCAAGAAACCGATTTGCAAAATTATTATATTAGTCATGACTGGACAGATATTGCCAACGAGGAATCGCCCATACTCTACCGTTTATTATGATCATGCCATGCCCACGTGGAGTGTTCGTATACGGGCTTGTTCCTGCTTGTCGATATTTCCCCCAGCGCTAGCGGCGCTCGCAGATCTGAATGTGCGGTGGATTTATGAATTTCACAGGCGGATATTGAATTTCTTCCGATATATCTGTATTTAACGATGCTTAGGTTCGGATTTTACCACACAAGCCCTATTTCAATACATAATGAACAATATTGATCAATATAGATGTATTTGGCTACTTTCCCGAAACTGGACTTTTGGTTTAATGTACCACATGATTATATGAACAATTTGAATGTTTGTATTTAGTAGTATTTAGTAACTACTGGGGGCAGGGGAACCGTGACATGACTGTAATCTGTTAGCACTGTAATCACTTTAACTAGTGTTACTGTTTCTGATGCTGTTTCTTCTTTTGTCTTGAAATTCAGATCGAGGGTTCACAGATGATGTCACATTGAGAGCTGACTGCTTAATTATCACCAACATACATACTAGTCAATGCAATATATCACCGGTGAATGTCTGACTTACAGGGATGAAACATGTACAGATGATTTTTATGCCTCCGCCAAAGAAGTGGCCGGAGGCATTATGTTTTCGGGTTGTCCTTTTGTCTGTCCGTATGTCCCGTTTTCATTCTCACGATATCTCAAGAACCAGTTGACGGATCAATTCCGAACTTGGTATGAGTGGACATATGGGAGGGACAATGATCTGAATAGATTTTGGGGTCATGAGAATGGTCACAGGGCTCATTATATATATGCAAAAATAGCTCGTTCTCGCGATATCTCAAGAACCGGTTGACGGATCAATTTAAAACTTGGTATGAGTGGACATATGGGAGGGACAATGCTCTGATTAGATTTTGGGGTCATGATGTCAAAGGTCAAAGGTCACATAGCTCATTATATATGCAAAAATAGCTTGTTCTCGCGATATCTCAAGAACCGGTTGACGGATCAATTTCAAACTTAGTATGAGTGGACGTATCAGAAGGACAATGATCTAATTAGATTTTCGGGTCATGAGGTCAAAGGTCTTAGGTCACAGAGCTCATTATATATGCAAAAATAGCTGGTCTCTCGATATCTCAAGAACCGGTTGATAGATGCATTTCAAACTTGGTATGAGTGTACATATGGGAAAGACAATAATCTAATTAGATTTCAGGGTCATGAGGTCAAAGGTCACAGGGCTCATTATATACAAAAATAGCTTTTGATCGCGTTATCTCAAGGACCGATTGACGGATTCGGACCAAACTTGGGTTATGTATGTATCTTGGAGTGCTAATGATGTGATTAGATTTTGGGGTCATGATGTCAAAGGTCAAGGTCACATGACTCAATATATATTCAAATATGCATTATTAATACGATATATAATACGAATACCGGTTTAGTAAGTAGAATGGGGGCGGGGGGAACAGTGCACTCTAACACAATTATGTAATAAAGTTAACACAGTAAACACAGTTAACAAGATTAACAAAAAATGGTAAAATATTTCTAGCTATAATAAAGTATTTCATTTTAAAAACATCTGTGGATAGTAGTAGGATAAAATTAAACACATTTTGACATGTACATCAAGCCTTATGATGTAAAAAGTACTTTTAATTCCTATTTGTGAATATCTAATCTATATTGGATCTCTTCAAAAGGACAAAACATTATTGCCTTCTAAATACCAAAGTAGACCAGTTGTTTACATGTTTATGATTCTGCCCAGTAGATTGCATTCCAAAGTAAAACAAAGAATGTAGATCGGCTTGTGACTATAAATAATTCTTGGCAGCCAGCTTTGAACTACTTTTAAGATAAACATAACAAAGGCAAAGCCAAATATAAGACCTATTCATGTCAGCATCACATTGAACAATGGTGTGAAAAACATCAAGTTTGAGTTCTTAAACAATGAGTGCAGCTTTAACTTAGTATTTTACATGGCAACAGAGGAAGGGGTTACTGCAGCATATGCAGTTGACCCCTTGACTTATATGGGTGGGAACAGTGACCGTATACCATGACTCGACACTCAAACTGGACTGGGGCGAGTGTTATTGCAGAAGTCATATTTTGGTGGCCTAATAGGGCAAGGATATTTTCAACCTGTCATTGACAAAATCTTAAAATTATTGTTTTCTCCCATGTCAGGCTTCATCTAAAATCACAGTTTTATCTGGACAGAGTGATATTTTGAATAGTGCAGACTTTGTTCATGAAATAAAAGTCTTGGGGCAGGAAATTTCTCTTCAGGGCCTCTAGGAAAGATAGAGTCTGGTTTGCCAGCAAAAAACAAATATGTGGTGTCCTGCTGTATATATGTTAAATAATTCTGATGCTCTTTCTTCTTTCGTCTTAAAATTTGGATCAGGAGCTGTGATCATTGATGACAAAGTGCCCTTTGTAAGCTCATTTACAAGGATACATACATTATATACCACAGTGAAAAAAAGGAAGGCAATATATTAACCTCTATTCCCTGTTCTATCATCATTTTCAGCTCTTACTACAGCCACTTCACAGACATCTCTAAGGTTAGGAGAGCTTTGGCTGCACTGGAAAAGAAACAGATACGGTACTTAAATTCTTAAAATATATTTTGTATCAGCTATCAGTGTTTATATTTGTTTGTGTAGTTTTGATAATTTTTCTAACATAATATTCTAACATTTTGTATTAATGCTGTAACCGATTATCAGATGGGCATTTAACATTTATCAGTCCTTGGTGCACTATACATTATGTTCTTGAAAAATTTGATGAAAAGCTAATTCTTCTTCATAACATCAGTTTACTTGACAGCAACTGCAGACTTCATTTTGTTTTCTATTTGATTATTTGTCTAATTATTATGTAAAGACATTTGTTTCTTTGATTTATTATGTGTATGCCTCCACCAACGAAGTGGCCGGAGGCATTATATTTTCGGGTTGTCCATCCATCCGTCCATCCGTACGTCTGTCCGTTTGTACGTACGTCCCGTTTTCATTCTCGCGATATCTCAAGAATAACTTGGTATGAGTGTACATATGGGAATGACAATGATCTGATTATAATTTGGGGTCATGAGGTCAAAGGTCACAGGGCTCATCGTATATGCAAAAATAGGTTGTTCTTGCATTATCTCAAGAACCTAATGATGGATTCTTACCAAACTTGGTATATGTATGTATCTTGGGGAGCCAATGATCTGATTAGATTTTGGGGTCATGAGGTCAAAGGTCACAGGGCTCACTAATATGCAAAAATAGCTTGTTCTTGCGTTATCTCAAGAAATAATGGACAGATTTTTACCAAACTTAGTATATATGTATGTATCTTGGGAAGCCAATGATCTGATTAGATTTTGGGGTCATTAGGTCAAAGGTCACAGGGCTCATTATACATGCAAAAATAGCTCATGATCTCATGGTCCGATTGGCGGATTCAGACCAATCTTGGTTTATGTATGTATCTTGGAGAGCCAATGATGTGATTAGATTTTCGGGTCATGAGTTCAAAGGTCACGGTCACATGACTAAAAATATATGCAAATATGCCTTATAAATTCAGCGCATGTTTATTTGGGCATGATAATTTACATGGATCACTTTAAAATTGCGTGATGGCGGAGGCATAATTGAAGATCCATCTAGTTTTGTTAGTACTTAATTCCTCTTTGTTTCCACCTCTTTCTTTTCTGTCTTTCATTTGTTGAAGGGCAAATGGAGACCTGGGAGATGGAAGATCATCAACAGACCCTCCGCAGAAGAGACTAAGATCGAACTCGTAGCGGGCATTCAGCAAGATCCTCCTTCCTCGATCGTCAGTGCGTCTAGCTGTAAAGGAAATAAGTATGATGTGCGTAGAGTGACTGTTTGATAAAGGCAGCTGAGAACAAACCCAATGAAGATATCTAAAGGCACATCAAAGGTTGAGACTGTGTAGCCATTGAGTTACGATACCACCTCTCATGCTACAAGGCATTCACTAGATATTTGACTGTCGGACAGGTGAATACAAAAACTGGATGAACTAAGTTGGGGTCATTCTTAATCATTTGCCATTTTCTGAGATGGCGTCAAGGGATCAAGTCGGCCAAACTCCAAGATTGGATATTTATCCATCATAGATGCAAGCCCAACAGATATGGGTACTGTCTTGACCATACCAACTACAGCTGGAAAGCATTGCTGTTGTCTTTGACCGGGCCATCTATGCAAAGGCACAGCTAATTCGTTGGGGTAATGAAGCCTTCATGAAGCGACTTGTACTGAGAATTGGGGTATTTCTTACAGCGATGTCGTACATAGACTGCATCGGAAAATATTGACGATATGTCTGCATATTTTTATGAGTTCAGACTATACAGATAGTACTGTATAAGTAGACCTACAGTCAACTCTGCTTAAGTCGAATTTGCATAAGTCTAATAATCGCCTAAGTCAAAGATGTTATCAATTTCTTTCTTAGATGAAGCAATTCATTCAACCCCAACGGATTAAACTAATACAGAGTTGACTGTATTTGAAAACAAATAGGATGTTGCAATGTCATGGTGAAGTAAAGTGCAAAAGGTAAAAACTTTTTATTTAACTTACATTGTGACATTTCTTGCCACATACAACACCTACAATCGTTAATTTCATCAACATCATCGATCAAATGTCATTGTTTGTATTTAATTGAGTAGAACATTTCTTTTCCAACAAAATGATACCATAATCATTGATTTTTGGTAAGGGCTATTTTTAAATTTAGACACGTCATGATGTGCACTTGGACTTTTATAGTTTTACAAGTTTACCAGTGACATGAATAATACTTTTTCTTATGATTATGATTGTTTAAAAGTTTCTATTATAAAAAGGATTATTCATCAAATTGCAAAACCGTTGGTTTATATTTTTAATAAGTCTATGGAAACTGGCTTAGTACCACAAAAATTAAAAATTGCTAAAATTGTACCTGTTTACAAGAAAGGTGACTCTCACTTACTGAAAAATTATCGTCCCATTTCTATTTTACCATGTTTGTTTAAGTTACTTGAAAAATGTGTATTTAATCGTGTTGTTTATTTTCTTAGTAACTTTAACATTCTTTGTAATAATCAATATGGTTTTAGGCGTAATCATTCTACAGCCCATGCATTAATTGACTTACAAAATTAAATTGTTTCTGCTATTACTTTGAATAATTATGGGATAGTGATTTGTATGGACCTATCAAAGGCCTTTGATATAGTAGATTATGATATATTGTTGTATAAATTAAATTATTATGGTATTCGTGGAACTCCTTTAATACACATTTTGGTAATTGTTCATCAACTCAAACCCCAATCCAACAAGGTGTACCCCAAGGTTCTATATTAGGCCCCCTGTTATTCTTATTATATATTAATGATATAATTAAATCCTCTGATAAATTTGATTTTGTATTATATGCTGATGACATGCTGATGACTTTTAGTTAATTTTGAGAAAACACACTTTGTTCCATTTTTAAATAAATATAGTCCTGTATTAAATACACTTCAAAATATTGAAATAGCTATTTGTTCAAACTCGTTACAAAAATCAGATAGCGTTAATTTCCTTGGTGTATTTATTGACAAACATTTAACTTGGAGCGTACATACTGAATATATAATTAATAAAGTCTCTAAGTGCATTGGAATTTTGTATAAACTTAAGCATTACTTACCCTTGTTCGCATTGAAATATTTATATAATTCTTTGATATTGCCCCATTTGTCATATTGTGTTGTTGTATGGGGAAATTCCTCTCAATTTGTTATAGACTCATTATTAAAGTTACAGAAAAAGGCCGTACGAATTTGTACAGAAAGTAATTACTTAGCTCATTCAGCTCCATTATTTAAATTTTTAACTTTCTGAAGTTTTATGATTTATTTTTGTACTACATGTTATTACTTGGCTTTAATTATTTTCAAAATGTATTACCTTTAAATATTTCAGAGATGTTTTGTCTTAATCAAAATATTCATACATACGGATACGCATAGGTAATTCATTTCATATGTATAAAGCTACCACAACTCTTGCTAAAAAATCTGTTCGGTTCAATCTGCCAAATGTTTGGAATATGTTACCAAGTTCTATTCGGTCTCATTCTAATTTAAGATTATTTAAAAAATCGCTCAAACACCATTTTCTACAAAATTATTGATATTGTAATATACATTTGATCCTCTTAAATAAGATTCTTTTTTATTATTTGTTATTGTTGTTGATTGTGAATTATCATTTTATTAATTGTGCCAAACTGAAATAATACGACTTCCTGAGAATTTACTCACAAGGCCCTATGGCCTTTTTAAAGTTCTTTCATTTCATTTTATTAATTTTTATATGGCTTATGCTAAATTGTTAAAATATATGTATGCATTTATGTATGTATCTGTATATATTTTGTATTTTTATCTTTGATTGAAATGAATAAATGTTGGCTTCTTGCCTTCTTACATGAAATGTATGTGCTTTAAATTGATCTTTGGTTATGAAGGTATGCTTATGTTCCGCAATTTTGTTTAATGCTCAAAATGGTCTAAAACGCACCCAAAATGATTTATGGATCATTTGGAACACTTTTTCGGTTTTAATGCACCTAAGATTATGTGTATAATATGGTTCATAAATGACTTTCACTTATGAAGATTATCACTTATTGACTCTTGTGACTTTTAAAAAGTGACATTGTCGCCTGTGATGTGTGCTAATTCATGCATGGCATGGCGGACCAAGTTTATTTTCACGGAGACGTTAGCCCATAAGTTAAGAAATAATCCTCCCAAATTGTGTTACTCAAATTTATTAGTTAAAAAGTTACGCTATTTTGATTAGGGGAGGGGGCTTACTTTTTGGTTGTGATTCTGATAATAATTTTCTAAGAGATTTGAAACTTAAATATTGTCATTGTCGATATTTCCTCTTCATCAAGTAATTGTGAACATTTGTGTATGCTTTGCATACTCGGTAATGCAAATTGATCTGTTGTAAATGATTCTCTTCTGAGACTATCAAAGTTCATTTCATGCAATGAAAATACAAATGTCAGTTTCTCTGTGTTTAATTGGTTTGTGCATATGTGTGTCATACATTTAATTAGTGTAATTATGTAGTGTTGGTAGTTACGTTTACTAAAAAGACTTGACATAAATATGCATACATGCAAAAATGTGCGTGTTTTCCCAACCTAAAACAAACAAAGCGCTGTTAGTTGAAGATGGTATGGGAAGTTTTGGTTGTGGTTGTTGTGGTGATCCTGTTTGTGGTTTTTTTTCTTTTTTTTTTCAAGTTATTGAAAGCAATGTTTGTGGTGATGGAGGTAAAAGTGGTATATGTTCTGGTGAGTAGTGGATTTGGTAGGGTGGTGAGGGTATTGGAGGTGGTTTAGTAAAGATGTTAGTGGCGGTATTGTTATGTAGTGGTATAATAGTTATAGTGGTAGCAGTAGTGGAGGTGGTCGTCATAGTACCAGAGGTTGCAGAACCACGCCCCCCCCCCCCCCCCCACACACACACATACACAAACACATTTTTTGGTCTTAAAACAAAATTACACAAGCATAAAAGAACAATTTAATAAAACTCATTGTGGTGTGAGATGGGATGGGGAAGGAGAGAACTCCTCAATTGCTCCCCTCATCCCACCCATCCCGGATGCGACCTGTTTTTGTTGTCAGTCCGACCCACTCCCACACCACTTTTTATTGTTATATTAACTTGTTCTTTTTGTAAAGCGCATAAAGATGTTAATTCATATTATGCGCTATATAAATGTAATTATTATTATTTCTATTGGTTATATATAAGTACTGGTTATGCTGATGGTAGTGAGGGTGTTAGGGGTATATAATGGTGATTGTAATGGAGGTGGTGGTTGTAGAGATGAGGGAGTGGTACTGGTGGTAGTGGTGATTGTGGTAACAGTAGTAGCATACACACACATCAACAATAATTGGGCAGCATGGAAATCTGAAATGGAGGGGGGGGGGGTGGGGGTCTTAATAGCTGACTACAAGCACGAAATATAGGGTCTTTTGAGCAACGAAAATCGTGATACGGGGAGTTAAAGGTATAGGTGTCAAGAAAATCAGCTGAAAATCGGCATTTTAGCCCTTCGGAAAGCCACTTACATGTATATTTCGAATCAAAACAACTGTTTTGCACTTGGAAAATTATTTATAAATGATATGAGGACCATGAACATTTACTTTGAAAGTGCCCCCCCCCCAAAAAAATTGAGTTCGGAGCGAAGAAAAATGACGTCATAGTTGTGACGTCATCTGCAGGCAATCACAGGATCCCCCGATACTCTAATTGTCATAGACGTACACGCTGAGCGCATCTAATCACATTGACAGAGATATATTATTTTCGATTTTTTTTTCAATATCTACATACATTTGTTTGAGTTTATAATTATGGAGGATCCACACCCAGATTCATCTGATTCCTAACAGTGAGCGTGAATTAGACGAAAGATCTGGATCAGAGTCAGAATCGAGTTTTGAATCTGACAGTTCCTGAAGGATAAAATTCCAAATTGTGCGTCGGCAGCCAAAATGGAATGGAAGTGATAGAGGGTGCAACCGAACAGATTTGTTGAGCGTGGCTGAGCAAAATTCATGACAATTTCCCCCATAATTGCAGACACCATTATTATAATTCTTATTTCATTATTTGTCTCCCACAAATACAACAAATATAATTGCCAAATAAAGGCGCATACTCACTCTAAAATCGCTTCGAGGAAGTCTCCGATATGATTATAGCAGACTCGTATACCCAGCCCCCTCGCAGACAGTCTTCCGGCCATACAGCACGCACGAGCGGCTAGCCCAAGGCCTAGCCTAAACCATAATAAGGTGGCGGCTTCATCCGATTACGTCTCAACTGGTACAAAAATAGGTGTTCGCACTCAAATAATACGGTGTTTCGCACTAATATTCATCTTTTTAGCGGCAATAAAATGACAAGCATCATTGCTTTGATGGATCTATTTAACAATATTTACCGGAAATATATTTACAGAACATTCAGAATTACCTCAGTTTTGAGCAAAATATTACTTTTCCCCGAAATAAACAAATCCAAAACTCAAGTCGTTGGCGAGCGTGCGGGATGATGAACATAGTCAATCAATTTCTGGGCATCGATATCATACACGTAGACTACGCCGTTTGCAAATTAACAACAAAAACTACAAAAGAGCGCTAAAGTTCAGTTCATTTATTGTTTTTTTCTCTGTCGGCATTGAATGCCGACATCTAATGCCGAGAGAGAAAAAAAACAATAAACATTGTCAAAGAGGCCACGAAAGTGATAGATTTGTCCATCTAAGGTAATCGTTCTTGTATTTGTTTGAAAAGCCATGCAAACATGTAAGTAAATTACAGAAATAGACGTCTAGAATAGGTGCGATCGTAATAATCTTGCATTTTCGTTACTTTTCAGAACTTGTAATAGTAATACATGGCGCGGCAGCTAGCACGTCGAGAGCATAACCTGTCTTGCCGCGCGGCCCCCCCCGAAACTCTGGCAGACCTGCACACACTCGCTAGGTCCTTCCCAGTCGGCCCTCGTTAATTTAACCTTTGAGTTCTAAATCCCGCCTCATACGTGGATCCTTATGGAAAACGGTGCAGGCTTATACTTTCCTTAGATGTCGTTGGCTGGCATCTTGCTAAAATTCATTCCTGAGGCAATTTCAGTTAATCCTACAATTTTCAAGCAAATACGAGTTTGTATTAACTAGCAAGTCAAAAGTGTTTGCATTGAACCACGTTGTAAAACAATTCTCGCTCTTCCGTGTTATTGCCTGCAGGTGACGTCATGACTCATGAGCTCATCGCTCCGCTAAAATTACTTTTTTAGGAGTATGGAACGCCCGACGCGAAAAAGAGCCAAAAAATGTGCATGAAATTTTCCTTTTTTGGCCGCAACTTAAGGATAAAAAAAAAAAAAAGAATGTGGTATATATCAATAAAGGCACATATTCAAAGCTATAAAGCTGAATCAAAGCCGGGATTGCGCCCCTCCTTTAAGGGGTTTATGAAGAATAAAACCTACGAAATATGGGCATAATACATTGAACTTGGAGTTACCAAACGGGGACCGCGGAACTTTCTTTTTCTTTTGGCTTGAAAAATAAGCACAGAACAACAATAACAGTCAAAATGTGGTCAGCCCCCCCCCCCCCCCCTCCCCCACACACACACTTTCAAAAACTGTTCCACGGCCCCTGCCCCTGCCCCTGGCCGGAACCCCTCGAATGGAGGGTACTACATGTAGTCTAAGAAGCTGACTAGAAGGAGAATAATGGACTCTGAGCACCGACTACTTATCAAGTCAGTCATGATACATCTACACTATACCCCACTAAACGGACTTGTAGTTAGTCATGTTAGTAAATGTGTTGTTTGTATGGGATAATTCTGAGTGGGTAGGGCATACCCCCCCCCCCCCCCCCACCCCCCGTCCGTGATCGCCTATGATTGTAGGTAATAAATTGACACACCTTTTAATGTAACTTTTGTTCTTTGCTTTGTCTTCCCTCGCAACTATGTTTACAATTATTTACCACACTAAAAATAAAATGTCTCTTAAATCATACAAGGCTTACCCTAAATATAGAGTCAGTAAACAAAATTATTTTTGATAGCGAAACGAAAATAATTTCAATTGAGGAATGCTTGTTGTTATCTAACTGGAAGGATAGACAACATATCATCTTGATCAAAGCAATGCGCAATAAGGGATTTTATTTCCTTAGAAATTCCTGTAAATCGAAAGAATAATACATGTATTTGGATATACAACTGAGTCCTCATATTGATAATATGACGGATGTTTACAACTGATGCACTAGAAAGGCGTGTCATTACGAGCTGAAACTCATGACTTCATAAAAATAATTAGGCTACTTTAATTTAGTTGTAATGTGCACCTGATGTGAAACTTTTGTCAACAAAATAACACCTCACTATATTCGAGGCAGAGTTAACTAAGTTATTGGTGTCACTAATTTATCTTATACACGGGACGTCCATTAGTCATCCTATCCGACGGATTGAGTGTTTCTGCAGGAGAACGGGAAAGTCGATAAAACACAACAAGAGTTAGCTTGAATGTAATGCGTCATAAAAGACAAAGTAATATCATCTGTTGAATAGATCATAATGTGAATTCAACCAGCTGCGATATTTAGATGAGTTCAAGCAAAGATTTTTCCTATCCAAGCACTGATGTGTAATATTACGTTATGAACTAAAACTAAATTATGTCAGAATGCTTGTCAGTTCTATTTTTAATTTGAGATCATGTGTGCTGATTATGTTTTAGAAATTCAGAACACGTTTTTTTATCAATTTTCTTTACAAATGTTCAGAAAATAACCAGTATCAATTCTTTGACAAAATTGCTTATTGTCATATACAGTAAGATAATATTTATTTAATGTTTGTTGTCATTCGTACAACTTGTTAAACAGTTAATTTGCCTCGACATTCAAAATACAGTAATGCATGAAATGATTCACGCTTATTAAAAATATATTTCACCGTGTAAACAAGTGAAAGTACGCCATCTACGGGCGGCTGACTAGCCGTATTTTTCTAGGGAAATTTAAAGGCATAGAGCTGCAGTAACCATACAGTATTATAAAACTATTGTTATTTTCTTGTTATCAGCCGGCCGTCACTGCACTGTTATACAGTATTTTGAGAGTCCTCAGCTAATATAACACCATGGATGAGAGAGAGGGCTTGTAGACATAATCTGTAATCCTAGAATAAGGAAGCACAATGGCAGTGAGTGGGCAAAATACAAGATTAAGACGATGAAGACTGTGAAATCCAGTAATTCCGGTGAGTTCAGTCCCAGTCCCACCTATTCATTGTTTATGTTAGTATGAAGTTAAGTGCAGAACTGCAGATGCAAGGGCAAGGCATTATGAATGCATTGACTGTATTTACAATCTAAGATTTTGCATGTAGTATCATATGAGATATGAATAAAAAATATTGCCAGAAACAAATTGTATTATTAAAGTGATATAAGACATGGATAACAAAACTCTAGATCGACAAATCTATCGCTTTCATGGCCTTTTTGACATTATTATTGTTATTTTCACTGTCGGATAGAATGCCGACAGTGAAAATAACAATAATAATGTCAAAAAGGCCATGAAAGCGATAGATTTGTCGATCTAGGATAACTCATCGGTACAGTTACCTGTGATCAGCGCTGTGCGTAAGCACAGCGCGCTGTGAAGCGACGTCGATCAAAACTTTGCAGGGATTTTGCGATGAGGTGTTTTAGCACCTTTAACCATATCATTTATTAATTTTATCTACTTCTAGTACCGACTGAAACCCCCAACCTACCGTACATCATATTTTATTTCTTTAAAAAAATGATAACTTACCTCAAATTGATGATTTATCTCGAGTCGTAGTGATTGTTAGAATCCGGCTTTTTTTTTTGATCGCTGCAATAATACTCATCGGCATCGCACACGATGCCGATGAGTTTTGAGGTGACGTCATTATTGCTGCGATGAGTATGGGGTGCCGTCATTATTGCAGCGATCGAAAAAAAAAAGCCGGATTCTAACAAGCACTACGAGATAAATCATCAATTTGAGGTAAGTTATCATTCTTTTTAAAGAAATAAAATATGATGTACGGTAGGTTGGGGGTTTCAGTCGGTACTAGAAGTAGATCAAATGTAAAAATGAGATGGTTAAAGGTGCTAAAACACCTCATCGCAAAATCCCTGCAAGTTTCGATCGACGTCGCTTCACAGCGCTGTGCTTACGCACAGCGCTGATCATAGCTACGGTACAGTTGGAATTTTCATCTAGCACTGACCGCGACTCGTACGCACTCTAAGACTGAGACCATTATATAATATATAATGCACAGTAAACAAGTTTGTGAGATTACCAAAGATGTAAAAATATTTTTAGCTATAATAAAGCATTATCTAACCAAATAAGCCAACTGTGGATAGTGGGAGGGTAGAATAGAACACATTTTGAAACTTACCTTGAGCTTTCTGATGTAAAAGGTACTTTTAATTCCCATTTTAGAATAATGAGAATATATGATCTTTAGTTTGAAGGTGAAGAAGTGATTTCTTAAAACTTCAAGCTAACGCTGTAACCGATTATCGGATCGGCATCCGATTCCGATCCGATCAGGCCTGATCGGATCGTTTCTGCCGATTTTCCGATCATGCAGAAAAATCGGAATATCGGAAAAGATCGGCAAAAAAATCCCAAAAAACATATTTTGAGAAAATAAATGAGTACCAAAGCAACAAATATCCATATTTAAAAGCAAGGTAATTTTGAATGGGTAGTTCGAGCAAAAAAATAGTTTTCTTGAGTATAGGAACGAGAACTCTAGCGCTTGTTCAATAACGTCTTATCGATAACTACATGTATTAGGAGATTGCAAGCGCTTACGAGATTGCCGGCGCAGCTTGTTCACGATGTATATGTACGAATATTTACGTACGTAAACGTTTGTACATCGAGTCAATGGCGTAGCTCGCGAGCATGCTTCCGAGTCTTTGTCAAAACCGCGCGTAAATTTTGACAAAGACAAGGGAGCGCCGTGTACGGCGCGCATGCTCGCGAGCTACGCCATTGACTCGATATACAAACGTTTACGTACGTAAATATTGAGGGGGTGCCGGTATTAAAACCACTTCGAACTTGTGAAGCTAAAAAACAATGCGTGCGTTTGTAACCGCTATTTCAAAAATCAAATAATACATTGCAAATCTGAAAATCGCAGCGGAATCTGCACTATTTTCTCATTGGGTGAATAAAGTTTCAAGAAATTTGTCCCATGTTTAAGTCTAAAACTGTTAGAAATGTATTGGGGTGCAGATTTTGGGGGTCTCTCAATCATACTAGTACTTGTAGTACCAAATACTTTCCTAAGTACTAACATTTTGTATTGCCTGCCAGTTATGAGGACCTCTTGATTTGTGATATAGTCTAAGAAACAAATGCAGAATTAATTAATTTTAGAATGTTATGTGAGTGATGAAATTGACTATGATCAGTTGAAAATACATTTTTGTTTAGTTTATGTTAAGCTGTGAAAGATTTGCATTGAACTTGTCATGACAGCAACATTGTGTTGTTCATTCTCTCAGATATTGATTTCATGTTCAACCACTGAATGAACTTTGCCGGTTTTATACCCGATTTCAAATATGTTGGAGCAAATAAATCAAATAAAAGCCAACTGTTAACAATTTACACACATACATTCCATCTTAAGGAAATTCACACATGCAATTTTATAACTGAGTGAGAGTTTTAAGTTGACGAGGAGATTCACATGCATAATGAATTACAGTTTCATTTAAACATCAGAGCCCTTAATCATAAAGCTTTCCAAAATGTATCTAATTTTAAATTTGCCAATAACCAGTTTATATTTTTGAAATGAATTCTCTTTATAATTCAAATTTTGTTCCGATTTATATATACATTTTTTAAAGACTAATTCAAGATCATGGAACTGTTGACGGCATGAGAGCACATTTCACTTTTCCAGTGGAGCAGAAAGAACACTAAGAACTTAAGGTATGTTTATTTTCATGACACATTTGCTCATGCCACATTTTTTCTTGGCCAAAGAGGAAGCGTACAAATGAGTACCGGTACATGTTATGGCAAATAGGCCTATCTATGATTTTCCCCGGCTCTCTGTTCCACATTGAAATGGATACTGTGCTTATAGACTGGCAGCGGTTTTGTGCATTGTTAGAGCATGCCGAGTCTTTCGGTTCCTAGGATGGATAAAGTTGCCAAATATGATTTCTAATTTGAGGTCCCTCAATGGGATAGCCGTGTAATATGTTGTAAAATTTTATGAAAAATGTACATTTACTGGAAATTGTACTACTCGTAGTGCAAACCCATCCATACATTATGTCTTCAAATGTTCATCCATTCCGAGTCGGAGATGAACTTGAAAGTACACACTTTAATGCCAGTCTCCTGTTGAAATGTCAGTTTCCTCATTTGGTAAACCTGTATGGGACTTTATAGATTCTTTGTAATAACGTATTTAGATTGAATTTAAAAACTAAAACAGTAGATTTTCGAACCAGAGATAACAATTTAATGATTAGTGTCAGTGACAATGGGGCAATGCCAATGGCTCAAATGCATTTGAGTCTATACAAAATTATATGAAGTACGTATTTGTTTTTTACTACAGCTGCTCTCCATCCAGCCAGGGTATTTGCAGAGTGGGGCCTGCCGTGGAGCCAGTTTCAACCATTGGACTGGATGAGGTGATGAATTAAGCAATCGGAGTCACCATCAGGACAGCTTTGATGTGTCAGGGCGGACATAGCACCCATTTCAGCGACAGTCACGGCAAGAATGGTACGGTCTGATGTAGACGCGGATGTGACAATGATTTCGACCACCGTTATCGTAGTGAAGCACACTTCGACATCTTCAAAGAGCCGTAGATTGTTCCTTGTAATCTCAAGACTAGTTTTGGAAACGCCCCCCTCTCAAAAAATGAAATTGAAGCTCTTACTACCAATCATATAAAAGAATATGTTTTTACTAATACGGGGCGTTACAAATTTTGCCGGGAAACCGCCTACTAATTGATATATTTGGTAAATTATTATATCGGTCCGGCCTGGACAGATATCAGGACGGTTAGATTTTAAATTGTTGAGGCTTTGAAATAACTAAAAAATGCTCGTAGACTACTGTAAAAACAATCTGAATAGCTTTTTAAAAAGTCGTTGATGATATTTCTATTGAGTAAAACATTAAATGCACAATTTTGTAAGAACAAAGACTAAAACCAATGTTTGTTATTTTGTTTTAAAAAGCACCCCTTGCATTGTAAGTTCGTCGCTGGGCAATTAAAAGGGCAAATTGGCCGATATTATCGTTAAATATCGATTTTGTTTTTATTTTATTTTCAGATAGAGTACTTTAATACCTATCCGATGATATATTTAGAATCCCCATATATGCCCTACTTTTTGAGAAAATCAAAAATAACAAAAGGACAAATTGAAATAATTGCGCGTATTTGGGCAACAAAAAGGACAATAACGTTTTTCACGAACTGCCGAGCGGTGCTATTTAGATAAGAATAAATACACTTATAACGAATGAAGTGTGTTATTTGACTACTTGTCCGTAAAAACATAGTATTGGTTACAATATCTGCACATACGTAAGGCCACAAGTTTAGCCAATTTTAATTGAAGCGGCGACGAAATTACCCTTTTGCATGTTTGGCATACACGACTCAACGCGCACCTCGTGCGCGTATTTGCCCTTTTTGTTGCCCATTATCGCGCCAAGTCGCGCGCATTGGCTGTGCATTATCAATGCGCGTAAAAGGGCAATTGTATTATTGTCCTTTTTGCGTGCACGATATCGGCGCATCATATCGCGTGTAATAAGGACAATATAAGAAATGCGTAATAACTCTGTTAAAAAGAACAGAGCATACGCCAAATTAAACGACTTGGTAGCTATAAAGCCTGCCTAACCTTTTCACTAAACATAGTTACTGAATTTTGCATTTAAAGAAAATAATTGCCCAAAATGTTGTTTCTTCAAAAAAAGTATGTATCGTTTTTTGCTATCGATACCGTCAATTTGTCCTTTTAATTGCCCATCGACGAGTTGTAACAGCTCTTTTTGAATGATAACAACGGTTTTACTTAGTCATTTGTAATTATGTATACTTTTCGAGCATCGTGAAGTTATAAACTATTACTTTGTTCCGTAATGGTGCACGTTTTGGTTAATAAAATTAAATTTGACCAAAGCTGGTATTTAACTTTAAACATGATTTCTGATTGATCAAGTTTCATAGAAGGTAGGTTCATTCA
Source organism: Echinarachnius parma (assembly GCA_037951105.1). Classification (NCBI taxonomy): domain Eukaryota; kingdom Metazoa; phylum Echinodermata; class Echinoidea; order Clypeasteroida; family Echinarachniidae; genus Echinarachnius; species Echinarachnius parma. Next base: position 51,192 of record JBAMJV010011700.1, read on the forward strand.
GGAAATACAAACATTATTAAAGGGGTAGTTTAGTTTTGGTAAGGCTGAACTTTAGTAACCAAACCTGGACAGTAACATTATAAAATAATTGTCACAACTCCACCATGCTCGAAAATGTATACAAAATTACAAACGACTAAGTAAAACACCTGTCATTATTCAAAAAGAGTCATTTTTTTACACAAGAGGGCGCTTTTCTAAAATGGCATTGGTTTCAACCATTGTCATACAAAATTATATTTTTTTTGAAATGATGATTACATTATGCATGTGATATTTTATTGTAATGATGATTAAATAGAAAGATCAGCAACTATTTTAAAAGTTATTTTGACAATTATTAAAAAAAGTGCAATCATTTTTTATTTTTTGAAAAAATAATCGAATTATTGAGGCCCCAAATAATTATCAGATCAAATAGATATGGCGTTTCTGGGTCGATTTTGATGAAAAAAGTTTATTCTACTATTAAAATGGCATGTTCTCCCAAATTCAACACTCAGTTTTTGATTACCTCACACAAATTTGTGATGTGCAGCTCCCTCTCTACCAAAACTAAACTACCCCTTTGATATCATATTTTTAACCAAAATAGATTTCAGGTAACAACAGAGAAACTGCGGTTGAATCAACACCACTAGTAATATGGTGTGTCCATAGTAACAAAAGATCTTCTATTATCTAAGTTTGATATCTTCAAGGTGATAACAATTGGTTTTGTCCCATGTCACTCTCTGGAATTCTACACGGAATTTTACACGGAAATCGTCATCAAACTCTAATCTTTTAATTGGCAATACAGGTATAATACAGAACTTACGGTGAACTTGAAATCAATCAACCTTTTTTTGTCAGTCAAATTAGAATTAGGAATTGCCACTTTAGTGTTGCCAATTGCCTAATTTGAGTGTTTGTGTCCTGAAATATTTATTATTCTCAAGTGGATTTAAATGGAATGTCAACTTGCAGTTTTACAAGTGCAGTTTATGCATTCAATAATTAGTAATTTACCATTGTTTTTTTTTGTAAACGTACACTTGATATATAGCAAAGAACTTACAGGTATGGAATATAGATGAAATGAAAGTTTCAAGTGATACAAATAATTGTGCTCTAAGACTACTTTATTATTGTACCTTTTAATTAAAATTATTTGCTATGAATTATATTTTTTATTTTTTTTGCATCTTGAGTTTCGTGACTGTTTCTAATATTCAAATTGGTAACACGCTATTTTTCACTGTGTAACATCAAATTGGCAACTAGGCAAAACAAAAAGAAGACTGTAGTTTTGATGAACTTGGAACAATTGTATATTTAGTTGTAAAACATGGCAAGTTAAAATAAGATGTTGCCAATTTGAGTGTTTATTCTTGATGGATTAAAATAACTATTGTTAATTTTAGTTTTCAGTTCAGTGAGGCCATTTTATATTTAATTTTGTTTGAAATGTATACATTACATTAACATGTACATGCATGTATGTAACATGTGCATTATTATTTGTTAATTATATGCAAAAATGGTCACTTCATGGAGATGCATGTTTTTCCAAAATGCACAACATTTGTGCTTGTGAGAAAGAGTTTTAGCTATTGTCCATAATTGTCCATTATGCAACACATTTTACATCCTCCCCAAATAAAGGTTATGAAAACCAATTGTTGAAGACATATTGACGTGTTGGCCCACTGTCTAAATGGGCCTAAAATATAACAGCCAGTAAGACTTTTCCTTCATCAAGCATTGACTCAAAGCACCATTAAAAAAATGCATGTCTAAACGTACTTTTCTCGGTATTGTTGTTTATTAGAAATTACACCCTATCCGACCGAATGACATGTTTACTTAGTAACTTAATAATAATAAATTAATAGTAATATAATAATAAGTGTCCCGTTCTGTTTTTTTTTTTGAAGGGCCACCCTGTATAAATAAAATATTTTGATATCAAATTGTACAACTATGAGCACATTTGAAATTGAATGATTCTTATTTCACATATATTTATTGAACTTTAAAATGTAATTAAAACCAAAGTTGCATGAGTAAACTAATATTTGTCCTACAGCAAGTCCTGTAAACATTGTTTGTTATAACGAGGTCCTTGGGACTGTGAAAACTACCTTGTTATATCAGGGTAAAAAAAACAAAGAAATACTAAGAGCTGTGGGACCAAGAAAAGCACCCTGTTATAAGTGCGGGATTGTGTTATATCTGACCTCGTTATAACGAAGTTCCACTGTATAGTAATTGGGATTAATTATGTTCATGTCAACTTATTTGTTGTTTGAAAAATATATTGAATATATAATTTTTATATTATTATTATTTATTATTATTATTATTTTATGTTTATGTACATTTCTACATGCCTGAATTGTCATTGTTACAGGGATTGAAGTTCAAATGCATATACGCACAGTTAATGTGAGCACTCATCTAGAATCCTGTAAGAATGATGTTGCTAGGTTAACAAGGATCATCTATAATAAATATTCATTTTTCTTTAAATCGTGATGTCCAGCGCCTCTTTTTATAATTATGACTTGGAAGTTCGAGGTTGTTTCGTTTGTGACTTGCATGTAATTGGGTGTGATTTGCATGTGTGTAGAAGATGAAACAGATAAAAAAACATGGAAGTATTCTTTATCCAATAAGAGTGATGAGTGATTTCATACAAAATCTATTTTTAGAAATTGTCAACTTGAACGTTCCCTAAGCATAAAGAATAAAGGGGCCCTGCAAACCAAATGCATGTTGACTTCTGTTTATCTGTATTAGTGTGCACATTCATTATTTGTAAACGGTTTGACCTAAATATGTTTTGTATATTTTCAAACATTTTATCATTTATTCATCGGGGAAGGAAGAGGGAGTGTGTGTGTAGGGGTGTGGAGGGGGTGGAGGCAGGTGGAAAAGGAAGAGGGAGGGTGTGTGGGGGTGGGGAGAGGAGGGAAGGAGGCGTGGAAGGTAGAGGGAGGGTGTGTGGGGTGGGGAGGGATGGAAGGAGATGGGGAAGGAAAAGGGAGGGGTGTTGCACCACAAATTGTCGTACCTGCACAAATTGTCGTAGGCGACAATTTGTGCAAAATGTTGACACCACAACATTCGCTCACTTGCAAACGGTCACTGCGTGACTTCGGAATAGTATACCCGGTCGTCGCAAATTTGGTCTCAAAAGACTTCAATACAAAAACAAAAAACCCCATGAAGTCACGCGGCGATACCTGCGTGCGTTGCGGAATTATCACGCGAAAGGTCGAGCCCCCCCCCCCCCCATGCCTGGTTGAATACAAATTTCTTTTGACATTGAAAAAAAAGGGGACAAATCATTGCCCCCCCCCCCCCCCCAGCTCACAAACACCCATGAAATGTACCTAGCTAGAAACTGAAGGAAAAGCAGAAATACAACCAAAAATCACATAAAAACGAATATTAACACATGCTCACACATGACTTGTTTTTTTTTTTTTTTTTAAAGTTGTCTCGAGGCCAATTTGTAGTGTTCTTTAATGGTCTCGGCCCCCAAAACCAAATAGTCTCGGTCTCGGCCTCGAGATTTGTTGACGGATCTCGGTCTCTGCTTCGTAAATATCTTCCACTGGTGTCGACGCCGAGGCCGGCCTCGAGTCCACCAACACTGATTATTATTATTATCATCATCATCATCTTTGTAGCTTGAAGACAGCGACTGACGACAATTTGTGCAATATGCGACAATTTGTGGTGTGAGGTTTTACGTGATTTCACAAATTGTCGCCGGGTATGGGGACGGCGAGAGCAACACAAATTGTCGCAAACGACAATTTGTGCAGGTGGCGACAATTTGTGGCGTGAAATTTTGCACAAATTGTCGCCTACGACAATTTGTGCAGGTACGACAATTTGTGGTGCAACAAGGGGTGTGTGGGTGGGGAGAGGAGGGAAGGAGGCGGGGAAGGAAAAAAAGAGGGTGTGTGTGGGTGGGGAGGGGAGGGAAGGAAGAGGGAGGGTGTGTGTGGGTGGGGAGAGGAGGGAAGGAGGCGAGGAAGGATGAGGGAGGGTGTGTGGGGTGGGGAGGGATGGAAGGAGATGGGAAAGGGAGGGGTGAGTGGGTGGGGAGAGGAGGGAAGGAGGCGGGGAAGGAAAAAAAGAGGGTGTGTGTGGGTGGGGAGGGGAGGGAGGGTGTGTGTGGGTGGGGAGAGGAGGGAAGGATGCGGGGAAGGAAGAGGGAGGGTGTGTGCGCGTGGGGAGGGGAGGAAAGGAGGCGGGGGAGGAAGAGGGAGGGTGTGTGGAGGTGGGGAGAGGAGGGAAGGAGGCGAGGAAATAAGAGGGAGGGTGTGTGGGGTGGGGAGAGGAGGGAAGGAGGCGTGGAAGGTAGAGGGAGGGTGTGTGGGGTGGGGAGGGATGGAAGGAGATGGGGAAGGAAAAGGGAGGGGTGTTGCACCACAAATTGTCGTACCTGCACAAATTGTCGTAGGCGACAATTTGTGCAAAATGTTGACACCACAACATTCGCTCACTTGCAAACGGTCACTGCGTGACTTCGGAATAGTATACCCGGTCGTCGCAAATTTGGTCTCAAAAGACTTCAATACAAAAACAAAAAACCCCATGAAGTCACGCGGCGATACCTGCGTGCGTTGTGGAATTATCACGCGAAAGGTCGAGCCCCCCCCCCCCCCCCCCCCATGCCTGGTTGAATACAAATTTCTTTTGACATTGAAAAAAAAGGGGACAAATCATTGCCCCCCCCCCCCCCCCCCCAGCTCACAAACACCCATGAAATGTACCTAGCTAGAAACTGAAGGAAAAGCAGAAATACAACCAAAAATCACATAAAAACGAATATTAACACATGCTCACACATGACTTGTTTTTTTTTTTTTTTTAAGTTGTCTCGAGGCCAATTTGTAGTGTTCTTTAATGGTCTCGGCCCCCAAAACCAAATAGTCTCGGTCTCGGCCTCGAGATTTGTTGACGGATCTCGGTCTCTGCTTCGTAAATATCTTCCACTGGTGTCGACGCCGAGGCCGGCCTCGAGTCCACCAACACTGATTATTATTATTATCATCATCATCATCTTTGTAGCTTGAAGACAGCGACTGACGACAATTTGTGCAATATGCGACAATTTGTGGTGTGAGGTTTTACGTGATTTCACAAATTGTCGCCGGGTATGGGGACGGCGAGAGCAACACAAATTGTCGCAAACGACAATTTGTGCAGGTGGCGACAATTTGTGGCGTGAAATTTTGCACAAATTGTCGCCTACGACAATTTGTGCAGGTACGACAATTTGTGGTGCAACAAGGGGTGTGTGGGTGGGGAGAGGAGGGAAGGAGGCGGGGAAGGAAAAAAAGAGGGTGTGTGTGGGTGGGGAGGGGAGGGAAGGAAGAGGGAGGGTGTGTGTGGGTGGGGAGAGGAGGGAAGGAGGCGAGGAAGGATGAGGGAGGGTGTGTGGGGTGGGGAGGGATGGAAGGAGATGGGAAAGGGAGGGGTGAGTGGGTGGGGAGAGGAGGGAAGGAGGCGGGGAAGGAAAAAAAGAGGGTGTGTGTGGGTGGGGAGGGGAGGGAGGGTGTGTGTGGGTGGGGAGAGGAGGGAAGGATGCGGGGAAGGAAGAGGGAGGGTGTGTGCGCGTGGGGAGGGGAGGAAAGGAGGCGGGGGAGGAAGAGGGAGGGTGTGTGGAGGTGGGGAGAGGAGGGAAGGAGGCGAGGAAATAAGAGGGAGGGTGTGTGGGGTGGGGAGGGGATGGAAGGAGGTGGGGAAGGGAAAGGGAGGGTGTGTGGGGTGGGGAGGGGATGGAAGGAGGCGAGGAAGGAAGAGGGAGTGTGTGCGTGGGGGTGTGGAGGGGATGGTGGCAGGTGGAGAAGGAAGAGGGAGTGTGTGTGGGGGTGGGGAGAGGAGGGAAGGAGGCGAGGAAGGAAGAGGGAGTGTGTGCGTGGGGGTGTGGAGGGGATGGTGGCAGGTGGAGAAGGAAGAGGGAGGGTGTGTGGGGGTGGGAGAGGAGGGAAGGAGGCGGAGAAGGAAGAGGGAGGGTGTGTGGGGTGGGAGAGGAGGGAAGGAGGCGGGGAAGGTAGAGGGAGGGTGTGTGTGGGTGGGGAGGGGATGGAGGGAGGTGGGGAAGGAAGAGGGATGGTGTGTGTGGGTGGGGAGAGGAGGGAGGGTGTGTGGGGGTTGGGAGAGGAGGGAAGGAGGCGGGGAAGGGAAAAAAGAGGGTGTGTGTGGGTGGGGAGGGGAGGGAAGGAGGCGAGGAAGGAAGAGGGAGGGTGTGTGTGGGTGGGGAGAGGAGGGAAGGAGGCGAGGAAGGAAGAGCGAGGGTGTTTGCGCGTGGGGAGGGGAGGAAAGGAGGCGTTGAAGGAAGATGGCGGGTGTGTGTAGGTGGGGAGAGGAGGAAAGGAGGCGAGGAAGGAAGAGGGAGGGTGTGTGGGGTGGGGAGGGGAGGGAAGGAGGTGGGGCACGAAGAGGGAGGGTGTGTGGGGTGAGGAGGGGAGGAAAGGAGGCGCGGAAGGAAGAGGGAGTGTGTGGGGTGTGGAGGGGATGGGGGCAGATGGAGAAGGAAGAGGGAGGGTGTGTGGGGGGGGGGTGGGGAGAAGAGGGAAGGAGGTGGGGAAGGTAGAGGGCAGGTGTGTGTGGGTGTGGAGGGGAGGGAAGGAGGCGGGTAAGGAAGGGGGAGGGTGTGGAGGGGATGGAGGGAGGTGAGGAAGGAAAAGGGATGGTGTGTGTGGGTGGGGAGAGGTGGGAAGGAGGCGGGAAAGGAAGAAGGAGGGTGTGTGTGTGGGTGGGGAGGGGATGGAGAGAAGGGAAGGAGGTGGGGAAGGAAGAGGGAGGGTGTGGGGGTCAGGATGGGAGGGAAAAGGGTGGGGAAGGACGTGGAGGGTGTGAGAGGGTGGGAAGAGGAGGGAAGGCGGCGGGGAAGGAATAGGGAGGGTGTGTATGGGTGGGGAGGGGATGGAGGGAGGCGGGGAATGAAGAGGGATGGTGTGTGTGGGTGGGGAGATAAGGGAAGGAGGCGGGGAAGGAAGAGGGGGTGTGTGTGAGCGGGGAGGGGAGAGAAGGAGGCGGGGAAGGAAGAGGGAGGGAGTGTGAGGGTGGGGAGAGGAGGGACAAGGGTGGGGAAGGACGAGGAGGGTGTGTGTGGGGTGGAGAGAGGAGGGGAGGAAGGAAGACCTCTAGACCTATAGGCTGGAATCATAAATTTTGTAGGCAAGTACGTAGGCTATAGACTAATTTTAACCTTGTCTCTTTTAATTTGCAACAATTAATCTTATTTGTCCATTTGTGAGGAATGTGGTCAATTGCTCATGCAGTGCATGAATTATTCATAAACGGGTCTGAAAATAGACTATCAAGATAGGATCACTGTACACATTTACAGTACGTTATAATGCAGTCGGCATGGTTGGAAGACAGATTATGGAAAGGGACGGTAACCCACCGTGTCCATCAGATTACAGAAGATGTCATCCCTTCAGTATTATACCGTGTGCCTTTTGTCACCTTTTACGGTGGCATACAGCGTGCTTTTTGTGAATCGGGTGAAATATTGTAAAATACACGCATAATTTCCTGTAATAAATAAGCAAATGATTGAATAGAATAAAGTATTTAAACATACCAAAAGTCTCTGCTTGATAAAATGTCACAAGTACGGCTGCGGCTTGTTTCGTGTACAAACCAATGGCAAATCACTATCGCGAGTTTTTTCCCGCGGGCCAGTTCACTTTGTACAATTTTGACTACGAATCGTGAAGTACCCGGATGTTCCCATCGAATGTTATTGACCGGCTAATTACACACAAAATCCCATTGACTTTTCTGAGCGGGCAATACTATTTTGTCCATTGGTTTACTGTGTATTCATATTGACCGGCAAATTACACACAAAATCCCATTGACTTTTCTGAGCGGGCAATATTATTTTGTCCATTGGTTTACTGTGTGTTTATATTGACCGGAAAATTACACACAAAATCCCATTGACTTTTCTGAGCGGGCAATATCATTTTTTTTTCACCCGTAGTTTTGTTGGCTTATTTAACTTCGAGGGCAATATCGTTTGAAAATTGCCCTGCTCATATATCTGCTATGGTTAATAATAAAGTTATTATGTATAGAGACTGTACCTTTTTACCGCATTTCTGAGAACGGTTAAATAATACAACTAATTAACACACAGCCATTTTGACGGTATTTGATAACATTTTATTATTATTTTCTTTTTACAACGCGTTGAAACGGGTGTGGCAAGTGACGAAATTGTCATTATACAAATTACTAGTAGTTGGAAACGTTCTTATATTTTAGAATAGCAAACTGATATTAGCAAATATTACACGCCAGTTTTTATGTAATCTTATCTTAATACTTTTGTTTTCTTACTACGCACTGAAACGGGTGCAGAACTGCAGTTGGTGACGAAATTATCAACTAATTCAATATAAGTTACAAAATTAAAGTGATCCATTAACTGTGTCAAATTTAACCTAAATCACTTTGAGCTTTCACTTTTCTCTTGCGCCTTGTAGATAGGCAGCTGGTGCTCTGAATTCTTCCATTTCGTGACCACCAAAAAGGGTTGGCACCAAAACAGCATGACAATTATGAAATAAATATAAAATTAATACTGTCACTTTTCACAAGCGTACTTCTTGTACGTTAGTTTGTAAATTAATTTAGAAGGGATAAAAGGGATGTTTCAATCGTATGTAACCTCGTACGTATAAAGCCAATCAGTAGCGCCGTACAAGCTTTACCGGACGATTTGTGATTGGTATTGACCAATCACTAACGACCATAGTAAACTTACACGTAGGAAAGTCGCGTACATGTACCGTTATGCATCACTACCATCGCACAACAATGGCAGCCTCTACGGATGAGGAGTGCAGTCCGGTAAACAGTGGAAAAAAGTGTTTTATGTGTATTTCCCCTGCCAAGAAATCCACTGTGGTAGGCCTACCATTTTCTGATAAGACATGATCACGTTTTTCACAATTTGTGAACAAATGGAAGGATTTAGCAGGGGACCAGACAGAAATTGCAAGACGCTACATCGCTTGTACCGCTGGCGCTGTACCGAACCAGTACTTGATATATCACAAATACCGCCTTTCATACCGCTGAACGAAGCGCACTATTGTTAGTGTGCACTCAGCCGTGTGCCGAGAGAATGGGAGTGATCGTTCAATTGTATTGCGGGCAGGGAGTGCGGTTAAACGAGCAGTGACTATATGTAAAAATTCACAAAATTTGGCGCCCGACATGGTCTCATACACAGCGACCTAAAACAAAAACTACACTACACTTCTTGGTGTGTGCAGTCCTCATCCGTAGAGGTTTCCATTGTTCTGCGAGGGTTGCGATGCATAATACGGTACATGTACGCGACTTTCCTACGTGTAAGTTTACTATGGTCGTTAGTGATTGGTCAATACCAATCACAAATCGTCCGGTAAAGCTTGTACGGCGCTACTGATTGGCTAATTATGAAAAATTAAAATCATAATAACTCATTAATGTACAAGAGTTGAGCTTGTGAAAAAAAAAATTGTTTAGAGGGTCATACTGCTTCATCATATGAAAGGAAACAAAATCCCTAGATGGTGGTCACGAAATCAAACAAATAGACACATATTACTCGTATGGCCCGCTGTCTATTGTTACCGCACAAATTGTCGCCGTTGCAAAACAAAACATTGTCGCCGGCGACAATTAAATTCTGTGCAGAGAGCTGTTACATCTCTTAAATGTTAGGGTGCTGGCGACAATGGCCCCAATTCTCAACTTGTGGCTCAACTTGTGCCTGGCCTAAAAGACAAAGACTACCGGTAACACTTTGCACCAGCAGACTTATTGTCACGTAACTATGGTCCCCGGAGATATTCTAATTTATGCGTTTGTGTACGAATATCAACCAATGACGAACGTCTGAAAATACACTCATCACGATGATGACACACACACAAAAGATGGCTGTTAGGTTTTCAACACACACTCAAGTGTTTCTATGAATCTGCAACATATCATATTCAAACCTAAGCACGGGCGTCGATCTGTCATTGATACCCATTTATCAGAGGGGATGATCCATTCATCCACCCCCCCCCCCCCCCGTGATGAATGGGTATTACGTAAGTATCGACGCCCATGAACCTAAGTATGTAAATAAACATTATATGCAACTTGATTCATATATCGTATATTTCCCCGAAGCTGTTCATGTTCTATGACTGTGTTTCATGTTTCTGTGACTGTGTTACATTCGTCATATTGTGATACATTCGTTAACCATGTCTGAGGCCGACTCTGAGCAAACCGATTCCGAGGGGCCATCCTCCATTAAAAAAAGTTTCCATCACTGCCACAAAAGACTATCTTCGTGAATTCGTCAAAATCGATGAGTTTCTAGAAACCATTGAAAGTGAAGTTGGAAAGACAATTGACAAGCAATTGTCAAAGCTCTTTGGGAGGATGAAGAGAGTAGAGAAAAGCACAAACGACATAATGGAGCCGCCCTTGGTAATCTGGTTGCACCTGACCTATTAAAATCGTATCCATGGCAACTAATGATGGTTTGGTAGACAATGCTTAATCCTGTATATTTCAGGCAAGCCTCCGCAAATCCAGGTATTTCTGTTTTGTAGTCAACTTGAGTTTATTCTTATTACACACCCCCATCATTGAAAGGGATTATTCAACTGACATGTTTATATTGTCATGATTGGGATAGGCATTCACATGTCATACTCGTTGACTTGTGCACATCTTCTTTTTTAACGAAAACGTGTCATCTATCATAGAAAAGAATCATCAATAATGCAATATAAAGTTTGAATTATGCAACTCAACCACGCCAATCCAAATTCTATAATAAGTTTCACCTATCATCTGATTAAAAAATAGTTAGAATCCATGTTATAATTGTTGACTTATTCACTATCAAAAGTACGAAGTGATGTGTTTACCAGGTACCTAGCATTATGTAATGCTATTGTTTGAAATTATCATAATGGGGTTATTTGGGATTATCAGCGGCAGTGGTGTATGGTGGGGTGGGAGGGGGGGGGGGGGGGGGGGGATCGGCTCCTGGGACCAAGAACCTCCTCGTTCATGTCCTACAATTGTTGTTATTGCTGTTGTTTTGCTAACTTGTTTATATTTTGGGGCCTTTGAATGAGCTAAAAGCCAAAAGCTTGGATCCCATCCTATGTATTTTGCAACATTTCGTTTTGACATGGGTCCATACTTCATATTCCATAATCGGGCATCATACACACCATATTCATGACAGATAATTACGGGACCAGAGAGATATTAACGCTCACACTTGAATTGCTGAACTTTTTGTGAGGGGTTTATATTGTATACATTATAGCTTTAACTCGGAGCTGCAGTGATGATGTACAACGCCGTTATGTATTACATACTTTGACAATATCCGCCTTTCATAATTATGCGCGATTAAGCCATCGCAGCTCGTGGCAGCCCATCGCAGCCACCGTGTGACCAAGGCCTAATTTACACTTCTTTTGTAGATAGACGTTCAAATGCTCTAAATATATCTTATGGTGGTGAAACTTTTTGGTTGATAAATATTCATGCACCTAATGTTTTAGCCTCAGGGGAACAATTTTTTTATTTATTGTTTTCATTTTGTTGATGAAAATGTCCTTCCAGGTAAAGGTGTTATTTTTGGTGGAGATTTTAATACAGTCCTTAATTATAAACTGGACACAGAAGGAGGTATTTTAAAAGATATTTTGGATTCTGCTTATTTACGAGAACAAATGGGTCCAAGAGAGCTTATATATGTATGGCGAGAATTAAAAGGAGTTTACACATAAACAAAATTGCCGTGGTCTAGTTCAAACTAGAACAGACTTTTTTTTTAAATATCTAGTTGGATGTAAAATTGTATAATTGAGGCTGAAATATTGGGCAACTTTATTACTGACCATAGTCCAATAATGTTGAAAATGGAATTTAAGCATGCAAACAAATGTAAAGGTTTGTGGAAATGTAATATCTTTTTGTTACAAGACCAGGATTACAAGAAAATGTTACTCGTTAGATAAAAGCATTAAAGCAATATTAAAGCATCATACACACCATATTCATGACAGATAATTACGGGACCAGAGAGATATTAACGCTCACACTTGAATTGCTGAACTTTTTGTGAGGGGTTTATATTGTATACATTATAGCTTTAACTCGGAGCTGCAGTGATGATGTACAACGCCGTTATGTATTACATACTTTGACAATATCCGCCTTTCATAATTATGCGCGATTAAGCCATCGCAGCTCGTGGCAGCCCATCGCAGCCACCGTGTGACCAAGGCCTAATTTACACTTCTTTTGTAGATAGACGTTCAAATGCTCTAAATATATCTTATGGTGGTGAAACTTTTTGGTTGATAAATATTCATGCACCTAATGTTTTAGCCTCAGGGGAACAATTTCTTTATTTATTGTTTTCATTTTGTTGATGAAAATGTCCTTCCAGGTAAAGGTGTTATTTTTGGTGGAGATTTTAATACAGTCCTTAATTATAAACTGGACACAGAAGGAGGTATTTTAAAAGATATTTTGGATTCTGCTTATTTACGAGAACAAATGGGTCCAAGAGAGCTTATATATGTATGGCGAGAATTAAAAGGAGTTTACACATGAACAAAATTGCCGTGGTCTAGTTCAAACTAGAACAGACTTTTTTTTTAAATATCTAGTTGGATGTAAAATTGTATAATTGAGGCTGAAATATTGGGCAACTTTATTACTGACCATAGTCCAATAATGTTGAAAATGGAATTTAAGCATGCAAACAAATGTAAAGGTTTGTGGAAATGTAATATCTCTTTGTTACAAGACCAGGATTACAAGAAAATGTTACTCGTTAGATAAAAGCATTAAAGCAATATTAAAGCATCATACACACCATATTCATGACAGATAATTACGGGACCAGAGAGATATTAACGCTCACACTTGAATTGCTGAACTTTTTGTGAGGGGTTTATATTGTATACATTATAGCTTTAACTCGGAGCTGCAGTGATGATGTACAACGCCGTTATGTATTACATACTTTGACAATATCCGCCTTTCATAATTATGCGCGATTAAGCCATCGCAGCTCGTGGCAGCCCATCGCAGCCACCGTGTGACCAAGGCCTAATTTACACTTCGTTTGTAGATAGACGTTCAAATGCTCTAAATATATCTTATGGTGGTGAAACTTTTTGGTTGATAAATATTCATGCACCTAATGTTTTAGCCTCAGGGGAACAATTTCTTTATTTATTGTTTTCATTTTGTTGATGAAAATGTCCTTCCAGGTAAAGGTGTTATTTTTGGTGGAGATTTTAATACAGTCCTTAATTATAAACTGGACACAGAAGGAGGTATTTTAAAAGATATTTTGGATTCTGCTTATTTACGAGAACAAATGGGTCCAAGAGAGCTTATATATGTATGGCGAGAATTAAAAGGAGTTTACACATAAACAAAATTGCCGTGGTCTAGTTCAAACTAGAACAGACTTTTTTTTTAAATATCTAGTTGGATGTAAAATTGTATAATTGAGGCTGAAATATTGGGCAACTTTATTACTGACCATAGTCCAATAATGTTGAAAATGGAATTTAAGCATGCAAACAAATGTAAAGGTTTGTGGAAATGTAATATCTTTTTGTTACAAGACCAGGATTACAAGAAAATGTTACTCGTTAGATAAAAGCATTAAAGCAATATTAAAGCATCATACACACCATATTCATGACAGATAATTACGGGACCAGAGAGATATTAACGCTCACACTTGAATTGCTGAACTTTTTGTGAGGGGTTTATATTGTATACATTATAGCTTTAACTCGGAGCTGCAGTGATGATGTACAACGCCGTTATGTATTACATACTTTGACAATATCCGCCTTTCATAATTATGCGCGATTAAGCCATCGCAGCTCGTGGCAGCCCATCGCAGCCACCGTGTGACCAAGGCCTAATTTACACTTCTTTTGTAGATAGACGTTCAAATGCTCTAAATATATCTTATGGTGGTGAAACTTTTTGGTTGATAAATATTCATGCACCTAATGTTTTAGCCTCAGGGGAACAATTTCTTTATTTATTGTTTTCATTTTGTTGATGAAAATGTCCTTCCAGGTAAAGGTGTTATTTTTGGTGGAGATTTTAATACAGTCCTTAATTATAAACTGGACACAGAAGGAGGTATTTTAAAAGATATTTTGGATTCTGCTTATTTACGAGAACAAATGGGTCCAAGAGAGCTTATATATGTATGGCGAGAATTAAAAGGAGTTTACACATGAACAAAATTGCCGTGGTCTAGTTCAAACTAGAACAGACTTTTTTTTTAAATATCTAGTTGGATGTAAAATTGTATAATTGAGGCTGAAATATTGGGCAACTTTATTACTGACCATAGTCCAATAATGTTGAAAATGGAATTTAAGCATGCAAACAAATGTAAAGGTTTGTGGAAATGTAATATCTTTTTGTTACAAGACCAGGATTACAAGAAAATGTTACTCGTTAGATAAAAGCATTAAAGCAATATTAAAGCATCATACACACCATATTCATGAAAGATAATTACGGGACCAGAGAGATATTAACGCTCACACTTGAATTGCTGAACTTTTTGTGAGGGGTTTATATTGTATACATTATAGCTTTAACTCGGAGCTGCAGTGATGATGTACAACGCCGTTATGTATTACATACTTTGACAATATCCGCCTTTCATAATTATGCGCGATTAAGCCATCGCAGCTCGTGGCAGCCCATCGCAGCCACCGTGTGACCAAGGCCTAATTTACACTTCTTTTGTAGATAGACGTTCAAATGCTCTAAATATATCTTATGGTGGTGAAACTTTTTGGTTGATAAATATTCATGCACCTAATGTTTTAGCCTCAGGGGAACAATTTCTTTATTTATTGTTTTCATTTTGTTGATGAAAATGTCCTTCCAGGTAAAGGTGTTATTTTTGGTGGAGATTTTAATACAGTCCTTAATTATAAACTGGACACAGAAGGAGGTATTTTAAAAGATATTTTGGATTCTGCTTATTTACGAGAACAAATGGGTCCAAGAGAGCTTATATATGTATGGCGAGAATTAAAAGGAGTTTACACATAAACAAAATTGCCGTGGTCTAGTTCAAACTAGAACAGACTTTTTTTTTAAATATCTAGTTGGATGTAAAATTGTATAATTGAGGCTGAAATATTGGGCAACTTTATTACTGACCATAGTCCAATAATGTTGAAAATGGAATTTAAGCATGCAAACAAATGTAAAGGTTTGTGGAAATGTAATATCTTTTTGTTACAAGACCAGGATTACAAGAAAATGTTACTCGTTAGATAAAAGCATTAAAGCAATATTAAAGCATCATACACACCATATTCATGACAGATAATTACGGGACCAGAGAGATATTAACGCTCACACTTGAATTGCTGAACTTTTTGTGAGGGGTTTATATTGTATACATTATAGCTTTAACTCGGAGCTGCAGTGATGATGTACAACGCCGTTATGTATTACATACTTTGACAATATCCGCCTTTCATAATTATGCGCGATTAAGCCATCGCAGCTCGTGGCAGCCCATCGCAGCCACCGTGTGACCAAGGCCTAATTTACACTTCTTTTGTAGATAGACGTTCAAATGCTCTAAATATATCTTATGGTGGTGAAACTTTTTGGTTGATAAATATTCATGCACCTTATGTTTTAGCCTCAGGGGAACAATTTCTTTATTTATTGTTTTCATTTTGTTGATGAAAATGTCCTTCCAGGTAAAGGTGTTATTTTTGGTGGAGATTTTAATACAGTCCTTAATTATAAACTGGACACAGAAGGAGGTATTTTAAAAGATATTTTGGATTCTGCTTATTTACGAGAACAAATGGGTCCAAGAGAGCTTATATATGTATGGCGAGAATTAAAAGGAGTTTACACATAAACAAAATTGCCGTGGTCTAGTTCAAACTAGAACAGACTTTTTTTTTAAATATCTAGTTGGATGTAAAATTGTATAATTGAGGCTGAAATATTGGGCAACTTTATTACTGACCATAGTCCAATAATGTTGAAAATGGAATTTAAGCATGCAAACAAATGTAAAGGTTTGTGGAAATGTAATATCTTTTTGTTACAAGACCAGGATTACAAGAAAATGTTACTCGTTAGATAAAAGCATGAAAGCAATATTGTAGTAAAAAGGAATTAGATCCTAGAGATTGTTGGGGCCCTATTAAAATTAAAGGGGACCACCGGGCATTATAAAACCAATGCTTAGTAGTTTTGGTACTATAATTGAATATCAATCATACTCTCATGGGGTCTGATATGTTTCTGTAATTTGAGAACAATGCAATTAATTACTACGACCTACGGAACCACAGCTATATAGTGGTTCGCGCGCGCGACTTTGTTTGCACGACCGCTCAATCAATACGCGTACGTTATATGGTAGTATGTGCGATTTATCGCATAGCCCATGCGATAGTTTGTATCGTTTCGGGCATGCAGGCAATACGCCCGTGTGCGCTCGCACTTTGATGTACACACTACAACGGCAACGGTGGGGTGGTACTTTTATGGTACACACAATGCCCAGCGCTATATATAGCCACCGCACCATGCACAATGCATGTAGGCTACTCTGCATGCATGCAATAGTACAGTGCTTGTATAGCGTTACGTTATATACGCGATAGATGCTGTTTCTGAACGCCAAGTTGATATATTAATCGCTGCACACAAGATATTTTCGAGATTGTCTCTGCTTGCTGCGATATATCATAGGTGCTTCCGATAACAGGATCGTTAAGTGATATCGTTATCGGAACTGCGCTGACAGAATGCCTGACAGGTGATATTAAAAATGATTCCCTGGCGATGTAGAAATACTTTCAGTATCACAGACTTGTTTTGTATGTTCATTTGGGATATGTCTTTGATGTAAGAGAGCTAAATCTCTGTCTGGTGGTACCCTTTAATATAACAAAAAATATGTCTATAAGCTTTTCGGTTGAAAAGGCAAGGAACGGGAAAAAAAATAATGATAATATTACAGGAAAAACTTAATAATCTTGAAAGATTAAATGAGCGTACAGACCAACAAATACAGGAATTGGAGTCTGTTCGAAAACAACTGAATGAGTTCATGGGGCACTTATTAGATCAAGAATTAAATCGTATGGAGAAGATGAACGTAATTCTAAAGATGTTTGGGTCTAGAAAAAAGAAATTACCAATTGAAGAATTGATTTAAAGTAGAATATGTTGGTCAAATTTATAGGAACAATGAAGAAGTTCTTCAAGCTGAAGTAAAAATTTTAGTCAGTTATTTTCTGAACATTAAAGGAAAACATTGATACACACTTAAATAAAATAAACATTGAAATAAATTAATGATAGACACAAAAATATGTGCGACGAAATATTAACTATTGGTGAATGCACAAAAGTAGTTAAAGATGCTAAATTGTAAAAAGTCCAGTAATTTATATAATTATATTTAATATTGAATATTTTAATTTTTTCATTGAAAGAAGGACATTTATCAACCTCACAAAGAAGAGCAGCAATAACACTTTTATATAAATTTAAAAAAGGTAGAAAAGAATTATTAACAAATTGGAGACCAATAAGTTTGTTAAATACGGATTACAACATTATAGCTTCAGTATTGTGGATGTGGTGTGGCATGATTGGTAGAGCGCGCGCTTTCCGATCATGAGATCCCGAGTTCGAACCCTGCCCACTGCCTTTGTCCTTCAGCAAGACAATTTATCCACAATTGCTGCTCTCTACCCAGGTGTATAAATGGGTACCATGGTCGGGTGTTAATTAGCCTGTAGTGCCATCATCAGTGGCAGCTCGGCTAGTATGCTCCCTGGGGAGTTGAGAAAGTATGCAATATCATTGTGTGGGTTTGAAATGTACCTGATGACCATGGGTAATAATAATTAAAATAATTATTTAAGCGCTTAGAGGCTCTTTGCAATTTGCGCTATATAAATGTTTATTATTATTATTATTATTATTATTATTAGCAAATAGATTGAAAATTGTATTAAGCCCTTCCATTTCTTTTGATCAAAATGCTCATGTCAAAGGTCGTTATATTAGTAATAATATACGTTTAATAGCCGACGTTATAAATTATATGCAGGACAAAAATAAATCAGGTGCAATTTTATTTTTGGACTTAGAAAAGCCTTTGATAAAGTTAACAGAGATTTCCTTCATAAAGTGTTAGAAAAATATAATTTTGGGAAACAATGTATAGGAAACATATAAACTATATATACTAACGCGCAAAGTTGTATATTGAATACTAATTGGCAGTCGTTGTACTTTCTTTTAAAGAGAGGACTCCTACAAGGATGCCCAGTTTCTGCCTTATTGTTTATAGTTGTAATTGAAATGTTAGCAATTGATTTGAAACAAAGTAAAGATATAAAAGGTATTGATTTAGTTAATGAAAATAATGAAACACTTGAAGTTAAAATTAGTAAATTTTTAAAGAATGAGCAATCTTTATATAAGGCAATGAAGACAATTGATGCTTTTAGTAAAGTTACTGGCCCAACATTAAATATTAAAAAATCAAAAGGATTTTTGTTTGGTAGTTTTGATAAAAATCAGTTTAATGATATTGATTGGTCAAGTACTTTTATTAAGACATTAAGGGTTTATTTTAATAAGAATATGAATAATGCTTACCAAAAGATATGGAAAGAAAAGGTAGACAAAATAGAGTGCCAGCTAAAAAGCTGGAAATGTAGATATTTAACATTATTCTGGGAAAAGGATTATTTTAAAACACGAGTTATTTCAAATGTATTCAACATGTATTATGCCTGTTATTCCAACTTTCGATTATATTAATACAAACATTGAAAAATGAATTTATTATTTTTTTATCGAATAGAAGAGAAACAGTGTAAAGGAAAACGATTATTGGAAATACTGAAAAGGGGCGTTTAAATATGTTTGACTGTATATTGCAAAGTTTTGCAATTAAGACTTTATAGATGCAAAGGTTGTTTGATAAGGAGGATCATAATTTTGTTTGGAATATACTCCCAAAGTTATATTTGAATAGCTTTGGCCAAAATGTTAGTTTTAAAAATGTCACTTGATAAAGAGAACGATTTCAAGGAACCTCAAAAATTACCAATATCTTATCGTCAATGCATTATAGCTGTAAAATGTGTAACAATTATAATATTATATGTAACACTGTAAATTAAATAAGGCAACAGTTATTATGGGGTAACACACACATTAAGCATATAAAATTATGTTTTTATTGGAAACATTGGGTCTCCTCTAACATATTAGTAATTGGTGAATTAGATATAAAACGAATTAAAGCCATAATCAAAGTGAAAGTTAATTATTTATGTGAATCTAAATTGATATGGAGCTGTATACCACAAATATGGAAGAATGTTTTAAAGGTGAAATAGTACAACCTTGTCAAGGTAAAAAAGGAAAAATAAATTTCATGTTTTCAAAGTATTAGTTAATTAAAAAATTAATAAGCTATCAAAAGTTCTTTATACAAGTTTGATGGAAGCACATTTTATCCCACCTCATGTTAAACAATATTGGAATGAGTATTTTCATAACAAATTTAATTGGTCTGATGTTTAGAAGGAAAAGGTAACTGACATTGTAGAATGTCGTTTAGCACAATTTAATTTTAAATTGATTCACAAATTGCTTATGTCTAATGAATAATTGTTTCGATTTAAGTTATTCAAATCAGCATTGTGTATTAAAGGGATCTAGTAACTTTGTTGACATGTGCAAAAAGTGATGAGTGGTTGATATATTTCTGTTATATGATATGTCCACTGGGTGTTGTGTGAAAATTTCAAGTTAAATGGACGTTATATGGCCGAGTAATGAGCACAAATGCAAAGTGATATTTACTAACTCATTTCACTCACATTGCACACGGTTTTTGCGGTTCAGTGGATAATTTAACATCTGAATACTTCAATAATAAATATCTTTTTAACGAAAAGAAAATTTGAAAAACCGAAACCTGTCCCATGCTTTTTTTTGTTAGTACGAATACAACAAGGTATGAGGGAACCGCTAGAACTCCAGTTGGATGTCTAGGATTGGACAATGTTACTAAGACCCTTTAAATGTAATTGTGTTACAAATTATTATCATTTATTCTTTGATTGTATTTTTTTTTCAATTCATTTGGGAGAAATTTAGTAAGTTTGTTTCAAAGATTAAAATAGGCACTGAAAAGGTGAAAGTTGAGTATGAAGATATTATTGTAGGTAGGAAAGGAGGTAAACATTAAAAATAATTACTCTTTCAAAATGTGTTAATAAATGTAGGATCCTTTATTTTATTTAGAGAGCAAACACAGTTAAATTTTACAAAGATATATGTGCTTTTTGGGGAGGAAACAAAATGGAGAAGTAAACATAGTAAGGAAATCATTTGGAAAAAGCATAAAGATGCAATCTTAGATACGTAAAGCATACACTCTACTGAATCATATAAATATTCTTTGAAGTCAGCATTAATTATTTTGTTCTTTATCCTACTTGTTCTTATTTGTGTAAACTATAACAGTTTGTATTTGTTCTCACTTTGTCTTTAACCTACTTGTTCTTATTTTTGTAAACTATAACATATTTTGATGTAAATTATATTTTGTTAACAATATGATTTGTATGACAGTTTGTCAATAAAAAAATATTTAAAAAATGGTCGATTCCAACGAGAGGGTACATGGCATGCACAGACAGACACCTACTAGATTGTTTGCAAACAAATGAAAAAATATGCTTTAATCACCAACTATATGAACAAATATACGATAATATATCTGTTAATGTAAAGCTTTGGAAAAACTGCTTTGAAATTGACTATTTGAGCATTAAACATGTTAAAAGATGCACAATTATGTGCATCGGACAAATAGGAAATTGCCGCATACTTGGAGATATCAAAAAGAAATATCAAAAATTACTTATTATTTCATATAGTTGCACCCAATAACAAAGATTCATAACTTGCCATTTCCCCGTTTTGTACGTTGCAGTTTGTCATGTTTTTCATTGCTTATCTTTGTTTTGGCTTGTTGGTCTTTGCAATCAATTTCGATATAATTATATATATTGAATTTATATTTCTTAGGATACACCTTTCATATGCCATATTGGCCTCTGTGTGGAAATAAAATGAATTGAATTGAATTGAATTGTTATAAATCTAGAACACACATTGTTTCTTGCTTTAGCTTTGTATACCTGACAGAAAGAAGAAAGAACATGCAAAATATCTTGCTTCATATTTGCTCTAACTTGAATTTAAATGGATACTTGAGTTTTGGTATAGAGAGTATAGTTTTGGTCAAACTGAATTTTAGTAACCAAAACCTGGACCATTACAAACTAATACTTTCACTAGAGTTTAGGTTGAACTTAAAGGGATAGTAGAGTTTTGGTCAAACTTAATTTTAGTAACCCAAACCTACATCATTACAGTACAAACTAATAGTTATAACTCCATCATGCTCGAAAGGTATAACAAATTACAAACGACTAAGTAAAAAGCCTGTTATCATTCAAAAAGAGCCGTTAAAACTCAAGATGGCGCTCTCTAAAAACTCATTGGTTTCAACCATTTTAAAATTGTGCATGATGTTTTGTTAACAAGATTAAACAGAGAGATCATCAACAACTATTTAAAAACATCTTTTGTAACGGCTGTTTCAAAATTATTTAATTATTGTGGCACCCCACAGATTTTAAAGACATAACAAAGCGGCTTTAAGACTGTTTTTGATGGCCTGTCTATTGAGTAGTTATTTTAACCAGACATCACATTCACTTTTGTTTTTAAAAAGAAAAAAAAGTTGAAACTCTCAGCGAACGAAAACAACCCCGTAACTTGGCCGTTTACATAATTTTTTTTCTAACATTCAAGCAGTCACTACAATTCAGTGTGACCAGAATTGTACTATCCCTTAAACTAACATGGCTGATATTGGTATCATTTTTGTTGTTGAATTATAAAACATATCTAGTGAAACAAATGGTCTCGTCCCTATTTTATGGGAATTATGCCATTCCGTTTTATTTTGGCCATGCTGTATCGGCGTGAACCTTTGACTTATGATAATACCTATAATTATGAAACCTGAAGTACACCTTGCAACGTGATTCAACTGCCAGGGATCACCCGAATTAATGCAAGTTGTAAATTGATAAAATTACACAAACATATCGAAAGTCACTGACTTTTAGTACCATTAAAACATGCAAATGGATGCGGAGCGAGGGGCTTCCAATTCTGCCAGAAATTTCTTTGAGATCAATTCGAAAAAATAATGGGAGCCTATTATAGTATGGTGTATGTCAGCTTGGGATTGTTTCAAACAGATTGAGAATAAATCTTACCTATAACTTCGTCAATGAAGATTCGAAGCAGTTGAAGTCGCTGTTGGTTGCAGGTTAGACTCGGAGTGATGCTCTGGGGTGGTCTGGTCTGGTGTGCTTCAGATCGTCAGAATGATGAGACGTCGTACATTGTCGAATTCGGTAGACGTTTATGAACATTTTCAGGTACAGTTTGGATAACAGTCATCACCTTGAACCATGAAACATAATATTTTCACAATACAGTCTGTCAATATTCCCATCATATATTTTGTTTGATTGGGGATTAGTTCGTGATAGCAAAATTGCTAGTTTGGCTTTCTACACGTGTCCTTCGAACTTGTCCTTCGAGCATCCATTTTAACCCATTTAGGACTAACTGATTTTGTTATAACATGCACTTCCGTAGACTGCAGTTTGGATAATATCACGGGACTTATATTTTTGGTAAATATTGGCATCGTAATTATTATGTTACTGATTATTGCGTTATAGTGAAAGATAGAGCTTTTATACCCAAGGTTAGTCTGCTATTGCTATACAGAGTGGCCCAAATAAATCGGAACAAATGACTCGTGTCACCGGGTGGTGAATATTTCACTGTGAAAAATAATACCAAGATCAGCCATTTTAGTTAAGCAGTTTTCGTTCGAGGTCGCATTTTGTGACCCCATGTCAGGTTTCAAATTTTACCAACTTGGATTTTTTTAAATGGCCTATGACAAGCGAAATATGCGAAATAACATTTCAAAGTTGTGTTAAAATTGGTGAAATTTTAACCCTGACATGGGATCACAAAACGAGACCTAGAACGAAAACTTAACCAAATAGCTGATCTTGGTCTTATTTTGCACAATGAAAGATTCCCCATCCGGTGAAACTAGTCATTCGTCTTAACATTTAACAAGTATGCCGTTCTTTTTTGGGGCCACCTTGTACAGCAATAGCAAACAAACCTTGGGTATAAACGCGCTATCTTTCGCTATAATGCAATAATCACTAACATAATAATTATTCATGCCAATGTTTACCAAAAATATAAGGTTTCAAGCTCTCGATCGTGATATTATCCAAACTGCAGTTTCATAAAATACAAATTGCGAGAGAAATGAAAATGTGTTTCAGATAGTTATCATATGAATCAATAATAATTTGTTTCAATTAATCCATTTTATTATAAAGAATATATATGTAATTATAATATCTTCAATGTTAATGATGGTTCTTTGTAATGTATAAATAAGGTTATTGATGAGGGTATCATTTACAGATTATACTAAGTACGGTTTATTCTCAATATTTAATATTGCTTTAACTCTTGAAGTCCACCTCATGCCACACTGGCTTTAATTTGGGCAAAGTGCCTGAGATAATTAAAGGGATCTAGTAACATTGTCCAAATCCACAAAACTTACTTTGAAATCTAGTGGTTCTCTCATACCTTGTTGTATATTTATTACCAATAGAAGCTTGGAACATGTTTCGGTTTTTCGAATTTTCCTTTCGCTAAAAAGAAATTTACGATTGAGAATTTCGGAGTTTTAACAATATATCCACTGGATAGTCATAACTGTGTGCAATGTCAGTGCAATGAGTTAACAAATATCACTCTGCATTTTTGCTTAACATCGATTTAACCTGAAATGTTCACACAATAGTCAGATCATAATCAGATCCAAATCACAAAACTTCACATTATACCAACCATTTATCACTTTCTGCACATACCAACAAGGTTACTAGATCCCTTTAATGCTTCATCGATCCACGAGTTAAATGCTTTTTTATTAGTCGTAATTTGCGTGCGAGACATCGCTTGGCTCTTGCCAAATTTTATATTGACTTTTCTGTGTAAATATAAGTATTACCTTCAAATAATAATAATGTTAACATTTAAAAAGCGCATAATGCATATGTTTCAAAGCGCTGTACATACATACATATGAACATCACAGTTATCGACTGCAATTTCGTCATGTGATCATAAGGAGCTAAGGAGGAAGGGTGGGGGCACCTCAGAGAACCAACCAACCTACCAACCAACCAACCATCCGACCAACCAACCAACCAACCAACCAACCAACCATCCAACCAACCAACCAACCAACCAACAACCAACCAACCAAACAACCAACCAACCAACATCAATCAATCAATCAATCAATCAATCAATCAATCAATCAATCAATCAATCAATCAATCAATCAATCAGCCAATCAATTAATAAATCAATCAATCAGCGAATCAGCCAATCAACTAACCAGTTAATCAATCAATCAATCAAACAATCAATCAATCAATCAATCAATCAATCAATCAATCAATCAACTAACCAATCAATCACTCACTCACTTCATCGAATTGTTATCCCGTATAAATGCTATTGTTTACGCCTTTGTTTACGCCTTTGTTTATAATATGATAATGGTGAATGTATTTATTTATTTCCAATTTGTTTACAAGTTTACAAAATGCTATGTTCAAGTGAATTGTTTGTGTTTCCTTTCTAAGGATAGGGATCAGGGATGTTAAATGAATATGTCAAACACAACGTAGACACCATGTGGTAATACATAGTATATTGGATATCATATTATTAAATCTAGAATATAAACATTATACATTGTATATTGATTATTGAGTTTTGTTGGCATTTAATTTGTTAAGTGTTACTTTTTAAAAATGAATGATAAACATGCGTTCGCATTTGTTAATGTTCCCTGTAAGTAGAAAATATCAAAGCATCATTCATATATTATACAAAGCTTTTAAGCATTTAAGGCAATGTATACGTCTATTATATTTCAGTAGATTGCAAAAAGTAACAGTTTTTGTTCTATTTAACACGCATTAATAACTCAATGACATTTAGCAGTATCGCAAGCATTAACTTCTTATTGGCTCTGCAGTTGATAAATTAGTTCAAAATCTTGAGAAGGGGGCAAAGGGAAAAACAAGTGTCAATGTTGTTATTACTGTATATGTATGAACTAATATTACCAGTTTATTTTACGAGCAATATATTCACAATTCAAATCAAGGAACATTTTTTTGTCATAAAAAAAAATATATGTTTAAAAATAACAAATATGCCTTTTTATCTAAGTAAAATGTTCTACAGGTAGCAAAATGTTTAGTACGTGAAATAACATAGATAGATAGATAGATAGACTAAAGTGCCTTGTGTACAACACAAATATATCAACATACATGCATAAATATATTACAACGCAGTACAAATATTACTAATATACATGCATCAAATAAGATGATAAAGCTATTATGATTATTATGATCGATTATTGTAAATATAATTGGGTGAATGGACTTTTCCGGTGGCAAAACTGTGTTATTTGCTGTACAGATTGGGGCAAGTCTATGGAGAAAAAGAAGAGGTCTGTTTATTTTGCGATGTAGACGAATATAGGGTTATGGTTAGGGATAGGGATGTGATTAGAATTTGGGTTAGGCTTTAGGGCATAGTGTTATGGTTAGGATTATATAATTGGGTTAGGATTACACACTAAGAAATTGAGGTACAGTAAGGGTGCAAAACGCTGCTACAATAGTGGCACCCTTAAGATACAATTATGCAACTTACATTGGGGTAATGGCACCCTAGGAGTGCATTTGTGCACCCCATAAGATAAAGACCCCACTATTTGGTGCAAAATTGCACACATAAAGGTTCTGCTATTGCATCAGCGTGTTCACCCTATATTTCTTAGTGTGTAGGGTTACGATTATGGTTAGGGTCAGGATATAGTGTTAGGGTTCGGATTTGGGTTAGGATAATGGTTAGGGTCAGGGTATAGTGTTAGGGTTAAGATTTGGGTTATGATTATGGTTAGGGTCAGGGTTAGGATTAAGGGTATACAATTATGGTGATGATATAGGCCTAGGGTTATGTTCAGGATAGGGTAAGGCCATGACAAATACATTTTGGATTGGCGTAACCCGCCCGACCCTAAAAATACCGCCGACACTAAAGGTTTTTTTTTTTTTTTTTTTTTTTCCAATTGCGATATGTGTTATGTGTGTGTTATATGTGTGTTTTTGTGTATTTGTGCGAATCCTGCAAAAAAAAAAAAAAAAAAAAACCCCTCCCTACCTACCCTAATTGTTGGTTGCCCGTTACTCCACTCCAACACATTTTTTGGGGGGGGCCTAAGGTTTATACAAATAAAACCCACAATCTCTCTATACCGCAAAAAAATGATCGCTTCCCGGTGGGTTCCCGGTATGACATTGTAAGAATTGTATCCAACTTTCGTAACTTTGGATGATAGTATGTTCCGCCCACGAGTTTGGAAATAATAATAGGGAACAAAAAATAATAACTTACTGGTCTGGACAGGAGTGGTGGTGGCGGTGGTGGCGGTGGGTTCTGGCAGAGCTTTAAAATAAAATCGTTCGAAAAAGTTATTAGTTCAGGATTAGAAGATGCAAAGAAAAGAACAAGGACTTATATTTGTGTGTGTGTGTGTGTGTGTGTGTGTGTGCATGTGTGTGTAATAATAATAGTCCATTTTTGTATAGCACTTCATCATCGAAGTCTTAAAGCGATGAGAGCATAATTACCCTGGCTTTAAGCAAATAGTTGAGTTGCCATTTTCAATGGATACATTCCTGTATAGCCATTCTCTACACCTAGGTTGAGAGTTGACCGAAAATCAGCCAATGTTCCGAGGGTTGTTCCACGGAGACTTCGTCTGGTTCCACTTATCACCCATGACGATCTCAAATCAGTATAGTTGTTTTTTCTGTCTAGGTTGAGCGAAGCAAATGTGGTTGTCTTGATGAAGAGCAAACGTGTAGCGGTACGGAATAGAACCCGATCTCTGTATCGAAAGACGAAGGCCCAATAAATATACTACGACACTCACATATTACCATAATTAGTTCACTAGAAATATCCACAATCAAATCCCCCCCCCCCCCCCCCCCCCCGTCCACCAATAATTTGACTAAAACAAAACATAAACATGATGAAAGGTAAAATCTGCGAAAAAAAATACATAATAAGGGCCCAAAACCCAATTTAGAAGATACTTAGCAGCAGCAACTCCCGTAACCGTAATAAAAGCCACGCCAGTCAACTTAGTTAATTTTACGTGGCAGAATTGTGATAATGTTGACATTCTTCCTCTGCCTTCCCGATTAGTGCCACGTACGAAGACCCAGTTACCGCCACGTAGTAGTAGTAGTAGTAATAGTAGGTTTATTCCATTTATTAGGATACCAATCTGTGACATGCACATTTCTTGGCCTAAAAAAAGTATCTTTATTGCTTTAAACTAGTTTTCTACTTGCTAAAGTTAGTGATTTTAATTCAGAACAGTGACATGTTATACCTTTGAATGGACAAAAAGAGCACACAAACAGTACGAATATCCTGATTTTTGGGGAAATTGTATGTTTCACGTGTAAATAGTTTAAAGGGGACACCAAAATGCTTTTTTTCTTTTTACTTCATGTAACCTGGTCACTTTCTCACCTAGAAACTCAATGATTCATCGATCATATGCTTCGTCTTACTCTTTTTCCCAATAAACAATGTTTCACGTGTAAACGACGTAAAGGGGACACCAAACCTACAATTCTACATTATTCAAGAACTAATTGAGTCCAGGAAAAACTCTCAAAGTAATCACAAAGTTTCACAACGTAAATATTTGAGGGGACACCAAAGAGGTCGGTCAATATGTAAAATGATCCATTTTATCTGTTTTTTAACATTATATTTTTAGCGTACAGGGCTAATCAATAGCCAAATCTTATAATAAAACAATTAGTTTTATGGGTTATACACTCAATTGAATATTGGCATGTTTCGCGTGTAAAGGGGAACGCCAAAGTTTACACGTGAAACATATTTTTTGTGAACTCGTTATGAAAATATCCTTTTTTAGGATACGTATACGGACTACGGACATATAGCGGACTACGGAAACTGAAAACAGCCGAAAATTGTTGATTTCCCGCGATAAATGTTGGTGAACTGTGACTTTCTGCATCATATCCTTCTGTAAATCTTCCCATTACTACTAAATGGAAATACGGGATAATCATCATGTTTTTTGTGAACTTTCTGAAGGAAGATATATATTTGTATAAACTTGTGATATATGTCCCGCTAGTCCCGACTATGCTGATTTGAGGGAGTGAAAGCACATTGACTCTGAGGTAACAAACTATTGACTCGATTAGCCCACCCCTGCAAGTCAAAGGGCCCATTACTGCGTTTTGAATATTGAACATTATGTTTACCTCAACTCTACCTAGAGCCTGTATGTATGTGCCATGTTTTAATTAACTGTTTTACCCTCTCTGGAATTGTATCAGCATGATTTGATTTGATTTGATTATTCACAAACTATCTATTATATTAATACGGGTAGCTTCAACCCCCCGAATCGCCTC
>JBAMJV010011701.1:0-13342 GCA_037951105.1 Echinarachnius parma
TGTCCCTCTCTCATACTCGGCTTCTCTGGCCGTCTCGACAATCTGGACTAATAATATACTCGGCCTTAAAACGATGGTTTGCCATCTACCTTAGATAATCCAAGAACCGGTAATGTTTAATCACATTAGATTTAGAGAGATCAGTTGACTTGTCCTAGCATCTTTCAATGATGTATTAATCATTGATTTGTATTGCGGTCCCGACTCCTGCCTGGCCCTGGTTAATAATAATTTATTTAAATTTAGATTAAAAACAAGAAAGATTCCGAGAGTGAGAGACTGACCCTAGCCTGGCTTATTGTTTTCTTCCAGCCACTGCACTGACATTCAATTTGTCCTGCAAACACATGCCAGCCCCAGACTCGAAAGCATTAATTCACATTTTTATCTGATGTTTTTGTTCAACCCCTTACTCTGATTGCACGTTTAGGATGTATCGTTTGTAGCCCATTCTAAATCATTGATGACAATACAAAATGATGGACCAAGTCCAAGAAATGTCTATTAAAGTAATAAAAAAACTTCTTTTCAAAGATTTTTTTTTAACGTTTACTTAACTGGCTCTTGACTGAAAAGTAAATGTAGTACCTACTCATCAGTTTAAACCCTAAAGTCAATCAATCAATTTTTCATTTTTTAACTGAGACTTTACAGGAGCTCGTTTGTCATTTCACTGTTTTCAGGAGCTAATTACTAATTTGCACTCTCTGAACAGATGTATTTTTTTTACTATTTTGGTCTAGTATTTTCATTCCACATCAAGAACATGTTAGTGAAATTAAGTGAATATTTTTTCTTATGAATGTTATATTTTTTTCATCTCATAGCAATATTTTGAGGATGTGGTTCAACAAGGACTGGCGACTGGTGATAGGCTGGTGTTACAGTGGTATTTCAGGATTACTTATCTGCCGGTTCTTTACTCGCTATGCACAGCTAGTCAGCAATCCACAGGCACAGGTATTCTTTCTACTATAATTTAATCATCCCACTTATTTTTTGTGCAGGATTCTTTTTTTTTTTTCTTCATAGGTTAGCTTTTTCCCTGTTATTTATAATTAAGTATTAATTTGGATAAGAGGAATAATTAAGGCCATTCAAGTTTTTCTTTTCATATTTTGAATTCATTATTTATTGGTATTATACATCCTAACTATCTCGGAGATCAACTTCTCAGTGAATTTATTTATTGGTTTGTGGCAATGAATGATTAAACTTTAAGCTATATAAATAATTCAAGCAAATTTCTTCATTGTGTTCAATATCATTTGTCACCTTCTTATTCAATTTATTTGCATGTTTTGGTAATTTTTGTTGATAACTTTTATTACTCTACATGCTTTTTGAGGTCAAGACAATTTATTTTAAAGTTGATAATGTTTATAAAGTTTTATTAATATTAACTCATTCATGACTGTTCCCTAAAAATACTCCACTCTGTTTTCCATGGACTCGAGAATATGTTATACCAAAATCAATAAATGGGCTGAAAGTGCAATTGCTATCTATAGTCTAACATTCTTTCTCTGTGTGTGTTTGCATTCTTTAATTACAGATCTTCGGACTATAGGAGCATGACAGATCACCATGGATGTTACTTGTTAGTGGACAAGCCATGCTATATCAGGTACCTCGTTATATAATGAAGTTTGGTATAAAAAGGTTCCACTGTAACAAAATTAGGCATTCCTAATTCTTTTAAATCCAAACATATGGGAACTGATCAGAAATAAATTAATTTAATGAAAGTGAGCAAAGAAAATAGGCTTATGATTCTACCTAAGACCTGGCAATTGCTTTACTGTGTTCTAACCCGCACTGAGCTAGAATACATCTCATAGTGGTACTTTCCTGAACCCGTCTAGTATGTGCATTGAGGAAGAATCTTTGAAGGAGTGCCATGTAGCTCAGAGGTTAGAGACTTATAGAGCATGACCTTGCAAAAGTTGACGTCTCAAGTCATTTTAGTTGGTGAAATCATTTGCAGTGATACAGAAATAAAATGATACAAGAAAAATGATATTTCCATAATCTAATTGTCTAACCCTCAGGCTCATTTCTTTTCTATTCTGAATCTATATTATAGATTTCCATTTTTCTCATGGTCAAGTTAAAAGAAAAATGATAAAATCGCCCCATAACAAAATTGATTGAATCACTTTCATTGTAGGCAAACCTGAATAGATGTAATATTTTGTTTGTGAAAATTGATCATTATTATAGTGGAACCTCTTTATAAGGAGACCTGTTATCACATAAGTTACCTGATAATGATATAGTGAGGTAATTGCTTTAAACCCAAGGCTATCTGAGAACCATCATGCTGTTATAACAAGGTTTCACTTTACAGATTGGTAAAAGATCTTAGTTAGACTGATGAAATGGCTGTTACAACCTTTTGTTATTTCAAGATCTGAATTTTAAAAATGTTCCCAGGTATTTTCTGTAGTATATTATTAGGGTCTTATTCTTCCGTTTTGGTACAGCTAGTCCACCAGCGCGGTGTATTTTCGTAGGAAAACCCAGACTAGTTGCAGTCTAGACAATTCTAGATTTGCCTAACTGAATGTAGGTCAAACAGTGACCTGTTGTTGTACTTGTAAACAACATAAATTATGTAGACTGCAATTGCATTGTACATGTGATGTGCATGGGGTGCATGCATAGCTTTAGGAATGCACTTTGTGTATACAACCAGAGTGTATATAACCAGAGTGTACATACAAGCTGATTTTCATATACTCTCCCAATGAGTTCAATAAACGATGCATGAAAGAATGCATTCTTAACTGAAACGAATGGTGCGATGTGTAATTATTGGTGGTTTAGACGACCAGCCTTCAATTTACCTCAACATGCATGCAGAGATTACATTTCCAAGCCCCTTCTCAGGCTAGCTTTAAAAACATTTTTTTCCTTCATATTATAATTATCTCTCAAGTCTCAACCATTTGCTTTGTCTTTCAAAAAGAGGACATCATGTTTAAATCTATTCAACTCTCACTCATTCATTTGATTTACAGTCAAATTATAATGTATTACAAACTTGGTCTCGGTGTGTAGATAAATTAGATTCATGCAAAAGCCACATTTTTATTAATGAATGGTTTACTTGCATTTTTTGCTTGCATCCATCTACAACTTTCAATATTGCAAACAAAATAATCTATGAAATATCATAATTGAAGAACAAATATTATTACTTTGGTATCTAATGTTTATTTCTTATTTTTTAAATTGAAGCTAAATGAGAGATATTTGTTATTTTGTTGGCACACTGATTGTGGTGATAATGGTTAGTGGATGATGTTGAGTGTCATGGTGGAATTCCTGATTGAAGAGCTCTTAACTAACAGGGTGTATGAAGTGTGGCATGATAGTCTTATATTTTCCCCTTCAGGTCAGGATATTTGTGTCAAATCATTGCAAAACATGTATGTTTTACTATTTTGACCCCCTCCTGTTAAATGATTAGTTGAAAGGTGGCTATGATTGATGGTGATTAAAGAAATTGATGTAAATTATTTTGTTTTGATAAATGGTGCATAGTCTTCAAGCCTGAAGCTGCACTTTATTGGAAGAGGAATAAGACATCGACATCTATTCACTGGAATATTAAAGGCTTGATTCTGGACCACCCCCATCCTTTACCCAAATGAGAAACAAAATGGAAGTATTATGCCAGTTTCCTTTTACGCTGCCTAGCTTTCTTTTTTGTTTTTGGTTGAGTTCCTGGAGTAAAGATTTACAAAATAATTATATCTATTTTAGGCATTAAACCCTTTACATCTACAATGCAATCATGACCACATATTCATTGAAAGATAATAATTAAAGGGGTTCAAATAAGTAAGCCTACACTCCTAAAGAATGGACACCATGTTTATTTTGGCTAATTTCTCCCCACTCATGATCATACTGGTTGATGCAGGCAACTATGTACATGCCTTTGGGGTTGGATAGTCTTATACCCCCCCCCCCCCCCCCTACAAAAAAAAATGCAATTTGCACATGATTTGAATTGACTTTTCTTTTTGTTTTGCAAACCAGATCTAATTTAAATGTAATTAAACCTGGTCAAACGTACTATTACCCCAAATAAGGGCTTAAGGCTAAGACCTATCTAAATAGGGCCTACCCTAGCC
Source organism: Echinarachnius parma (assembly GCA_037951105.1). Lineage (NCBI taxonomy): Eukaryota > Metazoa > Echinodermata > Echinoidea > Clypeasteroida > Echinarachniidae > Echinarachnius > Echinarachnius parma. The sequence continues at coordinate 4,146 of JBAMJV010011701.1, forward strand.
TGCCTAGGCTACGTCTAAGCTAGACATTTCTTTTTTTTAACTTGACTCAACAAAAACAGGTATCAAATTCAAGCGAGTAAAAAGGTCCAATAGTCAATACAAGACTCAAAGATTGAGGTGAAATCTCAAAGAACAAGACTAAGTTACATGACTTGGGTTGGAATTGATAAACTGGATCTCCTTCAATAATGATACAAAGTAGGCCATACAATAAGGTAAAAATAAAACCACCGCTTTCGTATAAAGACCGAGACGCGGGACCGAGACTGACTGCATGAAGATGAGCTAGCGTCGAGTCAGAGCCGGAGCAGAAGCCCGATGAATGAGCGGCAGACTAGCCTCGCCTGCCGCCGACCCGACCGGCGTAGCTCATTCTCAGACACCGTATCGCGAAGTCACTTGCCGGTCACTATCGTACGTATACAATGTAAATGCCAATGGGCAAGAGTAAGTCTTAAATTTGTTTTAAATAAAGCACATTAATGTGCTTAATCGGCAGAGTCGCCACAGAGTCTAGTCCTAGTTTAAATGATGTTATACGCTAACGTCAGTTAATTATCCTAAGTCTAAGACAGGAATAAATAGCATACAAATACAATTCCGGCATTTTGAAGAATGCTCATTTTTGTCGTCTGCTTAAAGGGGACCACCAGGCAAAGGACAACACATTATTATATGTTTTGGTACCGTTTTGTGATATCAAATATATACCCAACATTTTGCAAAGGGTTGTGTGATTCATAAACAAAGCAATTAATTGCCACCGCTTACGGAACCACTGCTATTTCCTGGTTCCACACGGGCCAAGCACTTGCGAGTGCGCCAATGCTTTCACGCGTACGTCAATAGAATCCCGGATGATTCGTTCGCTCTGCACAGAGCGCTCTGGCTCTCCGCACATGTAGTCTACGCAATTCAGACCGCATGAACGCATGGTTGAGAATGGTGATGCGTTTTCCAATTATAGATTTTTTTCTGAAAACATATTTTTGTGAACTTGTTGAAGGAATGGAATACTAAAGATGTTACCTTTCTATAATAAGAATATTATTTTTGGGTGGTGGTACCCTTTAATATCTCGATACGTCATCCTCACTCACAAACGGTTTTTGTACACACAGTTTTGCCGACAAAAATTGTTATTATCATAAAAATGCCGATGCGGTTTATTTTAATAAGACTATGATTGGAATGAGCGATTTTGTTCCCATATTTCCCATATTCATGAAATGTCAAACAAAATTATAAATTTAGTGTCAATCTGTACAAAATCGGACTTCTGGTTTATTTATCAAATCTACAATCTACCGAAAAACGTTACTGTCAACTGGGGCGCCCTTCGAAATGGTCACAAAAAATAATTCGCGATTTCTCATAGACTGCGTGTATAACAAAATACGAGTTGTCCTTCCTGAAGGCAACACGGTCTCGTGTTTACCGCCCTCAACGTTCGTTGGCATTGAATCTAATCCACCCACACACTCGGCGTGGAACCATTTCTCAACCATTTCTCGGGAAGAAGATGCATTGTACACTGTATACAGCGCAGAAGCAAGAGGCTGTTTTCGAAACCGCTACGCGGGAATTCTACAACCAAAGACTGTATATAGAATTACAAGACAGATCACTGGCGGTCGCGCAGCTACGCAGCGATGTCCCTTCAAACAGAATGAAGATTAAAATCGAGCTAAAGAGAAAGTTGGGTACACCCAGAGGTTTGGGTACAGTCCTGAATCTTGTTCATTTTAATTAATGAAAAAACATTTTAAAATTATTGTCGATGAGCTTTTTTTGAACAAATGTTCCCTTGGTTAGTATTAATTTAAACAAAAATAAGGATCAAAACGTACTTACTTAAACTCGGCAAATTCAGGCTAGTATGACGATTGAACATCAGCTTATCTCCAAGTTGGGTACACCTAGGGGACACATTGTTTTGCTTATTTAATTTTGTCTTTGTTTAGTTAAAAATATTTAAAAATTATTGTCGATCGCGTTTTTGCGTTTAGAATTATAGCTGTGAGCCGGTTGCTTCCGAAAATAAAAGCGCATCTATAGACCCTCAAAACGAGATTCTTTTCACTGATACGAGCCAAGGCCTCTACACAAAAGACCAGCGGCTGTGTGTGCGTGCAGAGAAATCGATTTTTACGAACAAAGGTGGTGCACGCACAAAAGGCCGGTAACCTTGTATAGAAATGTATTCTATACCACAGTGAAGATCCCAGTTTATAGGCAGCTGTATACAGCAGCTCTATGCATACATAATCACGTACAATCTATATTGGCATGGCGCGCACGAATGGAATATTTCGCTGCCACTATTATTGTACGCGTTATGGGAATACTGCCTGTCCAAGCGAAACGCAATTTCTCAAAATTTTGGCTGGTACATCGTAAATTCACCGCTGTACGAAATTATTTCAACTTTGTAAGTAACATTACATACTTTATACAGTTACCAATTGCTGTAAAACTCATGATACGTCACAAGTTTGAGATATTTCGATAGCTTATTTTATTAGCTTTCAAGTGATATAACAAATTCAGTATGTCAGCATTCAAAATATAGCTTTTTAGACGATTGAATAGTGTCATGAGTGTGGTATTTTCGGAACCGAGTATAGTCGGTTCCCGGGTGGGAGTATGTGACACGGGGCCCGTATTAACTCGGTTCCAGGAAGAAACGGGTTAAAGATCTTACCGTGTAGAGAAAAAATGGCAATGGCTACTCGCGTGTTTTAATGTTAACGCGCGCTCAGTCCGCGCACTGTCTTTATTTAATTCTTTATTATTGTACGCGCATCCAAGTGCGCAAAACAAATTTCACGCGCGATATGCAAATTTGGGGTCATCAAACTTTATCACGTGTTCTTGAAGTTATTTTTAGTCAGGCGAAGTAAACATTGTTATTGTGACGTCATAATGAAAAGCCTGCGTATCAAAGTGCGTGATAATGTTGTACATCGCGCTCTGCCCATTCACTTTGTACGATAATTGTACAGTGGTCGGTCTTTCCATTAAGCGTCTTTGCTACAACGCTAATCTTAGCGGGGGGTCGCAGTCAGAGCTAAAATTCCGCGTAGCGTCCAAACCTAAGACGGTATTCAGCCGAATTATCGTCGTGTGTACAGCGAATACGGAGCGGCGTGGTAAGCCCCACTGAGGTCAGTGATGGGTAAGCCCTTACTTGAATGGGTCAGCCAGAGGTCAGTGGGGTCAGCCAATCAGCGCGCTTGGTCACTCGAGCAAGGAGACGTTCTGCGATAATAAGTCCACTCGGAAGAGGACATGAAAATCAAACGGCCTCTTGTTTTGCCTGTCACGTGACTCGATGTTGCAAGTATTTAACTCTCACAGTGACTGGCGTGCATAGTACCCTAAGTGTAAGCATTGCATAACGCGATATAGTATTGCTGGTGTTTTCTGTAGTATATTCTTTACACAAAGAAGTACATTATAACTTTCTTTCAGATGCATTGGACCCAATCCACCTACACGCTAGCCTTTTAGCAAGGATTCGTGTCTCAAGCAAGCAATGGCTGCTCTGCATGCATGATCAGGAACGACTGAAAGCGTGATGGAGACTATCCAGCGAGTGGTGAAGTCACGCGCGATCCCCTCAAGAGATTGTGCATGATAGTCGCGCTGTCCAGTCGTTCCTGCATAATGCATACTATATAATACCGTGCATTCAACTCGGCTCAGACGGGAGAGGCCTTGTCAAAAGGCTACCTACACGCATGACGTGGGTTGATTTCACAATGAAGTTTGATAATTCACACTTGCTAGATTCTTCACCATAGGGGTAATTAGCAGGGGGCTAGGGAGGATACACCCCCCCCCCCCCCAAGAAAACGTAGACGCACATACTTACACACACACACACACACACACACACACACACACACACACTTCTTTTTTTTAAAGTGATTTTTGTTTCTCCAAATTATTAACATAACGTTTACAATTGAATAACACACATACACACACGCACACACACACACACACGCGCGCGCGCACACACAAACACACACACACACACGTACACACTCATAAACACCTGGGCATTTAATTTATATTTAGGAGACTTTAAATAATGTTCATGCCAAATATTTCATGTTCTGGTGAAATCATTTGTATTGAAAAGAGGATGTAAATTATTCGGGAGTATTATTATTAGTAGTAGTATTATTATTATTATTATTATTATTATTATTATTATTATTATTATTATTATCATTATTATTATTATTATTATTATCATTATTATCATTATTATCATTATTATTATTATTATTATTATTATTATTATTATTATTATTATTATTATTATTATTATTATTATTATTATTATTATGTAATATATATGTTTACAAGAAAATGAATTCAACAAACCGATAGAGTGAGTCGATCACGGTCTTCCTTGTAATAATAATACTAACTGTTGATAGAATATTGTACATCAACATGTATAATGAAACAGACCCCTCTGTCACACAGTCTCAGCACAGCACAAATCAAATGCACACGCATACATTCACATATATCTGACCATCCGTACTCGTAATGAACTATTACAAACAAAAATTGAAATGCATTCATAGATATAAATTAAAATATAAAAAGCTTTTAAAATGCACACAGGGTGAAACAATAAATCATTCTTACTCATTTATAGATGTTTTGAAGCTGTTTAATTGATCTTTCTCAAACCTGAAAGATCGTCGTTAGTAGAAACGTTAACAGTTGTTTTGAATAATTATATATGTACGTAGAGTTCCACATTAGGTTAGTTATAGTCATCATAAGTATGTAATGGAAGACAGACAAAAAATCATTATATTCAATGGTAAACACAACAAGTATATGTGTCAATGACCGCAATTGAAAATTAGAATAACACGGAACTTACAACTTACAGTGAATGTGACCCGACAATTAATGGTGTTCCCCAAAATATTATTCCAAATAATGTTCGTAATCATTACACGATAGCTGTTAATGAAAGCTTGTGAAAACAATGCAATATCATACAAGACAACCAAGTTAAATATATACATTATAACATGTTAAAATAATTATCGATTATAGCTAACACAGTGTTCAGTTTAACGTTAATCAATACATCGCTATTTATCAACTTGCTGCTGTAAATGTATTTGAAGTGAAGCAAATAATAACATTTACATCTTATTGATCGTATTGTCGATGTGCGCAAACAAGGGGGTCTTCACCAAAATAGGTATAAATATATTAATTACCCCCAAAGAGATGTTGATAAATTAACTGGAAAGCTGCTTTAAAAAATGCATTATTGGACAGGTGAAGCAGTATTCAAATAACACATAAATATCGAAGCAAAATTCCATTTTTGTTATACAAATGTCAACTTGTCATCGATTTGAGTTATAGAAAAGTTTTCATCAAAACAGTTTTTAACCAAATAATATTACTTTCATAAAGAAAATGCTATACCAAATACCCATGAGCCATAATACTGTACCATTTAATTGTATACACAGATTGAAGCCGGATGAAAAAAGAAAAGTATGCAAATAGAATGCATCAAACTTGTAGCATTAATAATAAATATTGTAGATGCTTCTTTAGCATAAATACACTTTTTGCATGAATCTTCAACCTTTCATTCTGGTATGTTGTATTTACATTCTTATACAAAGATATGTATCAAGTTAAAGTTGATGAACTATTTAAGATACGAACTCAAACATCATTCAACATTATCATGGCAAAATTGATGTAACAAATGACTTTACAAGTATACAGTAGCAAAGCTGTTTAACAATAAGTAATATACAATAACAGTATGGTACGTATAATACAAATTCGAACTGATTATGTTGTATAATGTTATCACTGATACACTGTCGTATCCGAAACCAATAAACCGTATAATAACCAACGTACCATAAAGCATTAATAAGCAGTATGGGATCTAGATGTTAAGTACGAACATGAAACTCAATACATGTGCATAGTATTGTTGATGTGTGGCAACAAAAGTGTTGATACATATTCAATATACATGTACAAATATACGAACATAAGCATACTTTTGGCTAGGGAGCTAGTATGTTGTATATACAATTCATAAACAGGCGCGGCGGAAAACAATGCATAGGGGGGGGGGGGGGGTTGGGGGGGAGCATGCTTTATGTTTTTCGAACGTATCGCCGCGCCTGTTCATGAACAAATATGTATCAAGTTAAAGCTGAAGAACCATGTAACATGCAAAACAAAATATCATTCAACATATTTATTATCACGACATAGTTGATGTAACAAAGGACCTGACAAATATACAGTATGATACGAACAAAGCGGTATAATAATTCGTAATCTATACGACAATGAAATAGTATGTATAATATAACTTCCAATTAATCATAGATTTGTATTCGATGTAAGTTTCTGTTATCGTTAAAGGGGTAGTTTAGTTTTGGTAGAGAGGGCGCTGCACATCACAATATTTTTTTGTGAGGTAATTAAAAACTAAATTTTGAATTTGAGAGAACATGCAATTTTATTGGCATAATAAACTTTATTTGGTCAAAATCGGCCCAGAAACGGCTGAAATATCAATAAATATATCTGATCTTATTATTATTTGGGGCCCAAATAATTAGATGATTTTTTCAAAAAAAATAAAAAAATGCTTGCACTTTTTCACAAATTTTCAAAAGCGTTTTTTAAATAGTTGTTGATGATCTCTCTATTTAATCATTATTTCAATAATGAAAAATGGTATGAAAAATGGTTGATACCAATGCCTTTTTAGAGAGCGCCCTCTTGTGTTTTAATGACTATTTTTGAATGATTACGGGCTTTTTACTTAGTCGTTTGTAATTTTGTTATACACTTCAAGCATGGTAGAGTTATAACTATTAGTTTTATAATGTTACTGTCCAGGTTTGGTTACTAAAGTTCAGCCTTACCAAAACTGTACAAAAGGCCGTGTGCAATCAAGAGGTAAAGTACAAATGGGAAACTTGTTACAAGTTCAAAGTCGTTGGCGATAATAGTTTGTAACACACTCATATACATTGTCGTAAACAATCTGATGTACCATCATGTGATGTTCTGAACTTGTTGATGGAATGGACTACTAAAACAATTACATTTCATTTATAAAAAAATATATTTTTGAGTGGTGGTACCCTTTTAAGGGTACCACCACCCACAAATGATATTCTTATTAAAGAAAGGTAACATCTTTAGTATTCCATTCCATCAACAAGTTCACAAAAATATGTTTCTAGAAAAAATATATTTGGAAAACGCATCACCATTCTAGAGCATACGTTCATGCGGTCTGAATTGAGACTAAGACTAATGTGTGCAGAGCGAACGAATCGCCCGGGATTATATTGTCTACAAACGTACGCGTGAATAGCATTGGCGCACTCGCAAATGTTTGGCCCATAAGGAACCAGGAAATAGTAGTGGTTCCGTAAGTGGTGGAAATTAATTGCTTTGTTTATGAATTACACAACCCTTTGCAAAATGTTGGGTATATATTTGATATCACAAAACGGTACCAAAACATATAATATAATAATGTGATGTTCTTTGCCTGGTGGTCCCCTTTAAGAACAGACCTGAAACTCATTACATATTCAAAGTGGTGTACATATGTGGCAATAATAGTTTGTAATGTTATAAATATATACATGACGGTAAACAAACTGATGTATCAACATGTGATGTACTGAATATATACATGACGGTAAGCAAACTGATGTATCAACATGTGATGTACTGAATATATACATGACGGTAAACAAACTGATGTATCAACATGTGATGTACTGAATATATACATGACGGTAAGCAAACTGATGTATCAACATGTGATGTACTGAATATATACATGACGGTAAACAAACTGATGTATCAACATGTGATGTACTGAATATATACATGACGGTAAACTAACTGATGTATCAACATGTGATGTACTGAATATATACATGACGGTAAACAAACTGATGTATCAACATGTGATGTACTGAATATATACATGACGGTAAGCAAACTGATGTATCAACATGTGATGTACTGAATATACACATGGCGGTAAACAAACTGATGTATCAACATGTGATGTACTGAATATATACATGACGGTAAGCAAACTGATGTATCAACATGTGATGTACTGAATATATACATGACGGTAAGCAAACTGATGTATCAACATGTGATGTACTGAATATATACATGACGGTAAGCAAACTGAAGTATCAACATGTGATGTACTGAATATATACATGACGGTAAACAAACTGATGTATCAACATGTGATGTACTGAATATAAAACGAGTGGAACAACAAGATAAGTTACACCGCCAAAATGTTTAGCAAAGAGCTGATTATAAAAGATTAAAAAGCATCCATTATTGTACAAGTGATGCAGTTCATAGATAAGCACTATACAGTCTTGATATCGATCAAATTAGTATTTTTATGGAAGCCTTAGTCGATGTGAGTCCTAAAACAATTTTGTTTACAAAAAATCGATTGAATATATTTAACATAAGTACAAATTGTGTTGCTGTACAAGGAACGGAATTAATGTAAAACATAATACAATTAAAGGGACTTAGTAACATTGTCCAAATCATCCAAACTTACTTGGAACTCTAGTGGTTCTCTCATACCTTATCATATTCATACTAACAATAAAAGTACGGGACAGGTTTCGGTTTTTCAAATTTCCATTTCGTTGAAGTGTTCATATATAAAATTGTTTACGGGATAATTTCATGCCGTGTACAAAGTAAGTACAATGAATAATGAATATCACTTTGCAATTTTGCTCAGCCAAAAAACATCAAATTAACGTGCAATTGTCACACATTACTTTGCAAACATGTCATCATGGTCATATCACTTCAATACACATTTAAATAATCACTCATCACTTGTTGCACTTGCCAACAAAGTTACTAGATCCCTTTAACCCAAAACCTGGCAGTGTAGTACACTCCCAGTGTCACTGGAGCCAAAAGCTACAGTGATTTGGGGGGATTTTTAAAGGAATGTATTGAAAGGCAAATACACCACGCCTGCAGATTAGGGGGCGCACATACAATGGGCATGGTCAAGTACTCTATTGTGCGTGCATGCTCAGCAGTGGCATCCAAGCATAAGTTGCATCGCAATAGCTTGG
>JBAMJV010011702.1:0-50393 GCA_037951105.1 Echinarachnius parma
TTACGAAAAAGCAACGAATACATGCATACCCCTCTCCCCCCCCCCCCCCCCCTCAAAAAAGAAAATAAATAAATAAAATAATAATAATGATAATAATGATAATACGATAATAAATACATAATTATATCATAATTTATGCCTGATGTGCAAAGCTGCAATATCCAGCACGTAAGTATGCAGATCTAGAGACAAACGCATTTATTATTATGATGACGTATGAATGGGTTTTCAAAGCATCTCTGCTTCAATCTGTTAATAGTGCTAAATTATGTGGTATCGTTTGAAATTATATCTAGCAAGGGATTAGATTTGTTGGACTTCTTCCATTTAATAGAGATTGTAAGATTTATGCATTATTTTGATGACTTCATCGTAATAATATATAATATTGGCTGTTTTGTTCTTTCTTGATATATCAAAAATATTGTTTTTGCTCATTATAATATTATACAACTAAATTTCAGCTCGCGCAATATTTATAATAAACCATTCAAGGTCAACATTGTTCTTAATTCTAATTGAAACATTAAAACCGATTTGAGGTTAACAATTAGGAAACGAGATGTGGGTCAGGAAACATCGGAATTAACTATCAACGTGATTATTTGAAAGATTTAACTTTGACATATTAATGTCATAAAACAATTTATAATCTCTGCAAATTAGATTTAAACAGTTAGGCTTTAAAATGATTGTTTTTATTATAATAATTATGCGATTGGTTTTACATTAAATTAAAATATTCTTTCTAAATATAATAATAAAATGTGATAATAAACACATATAATATGTTTAGCGTATATATTTAGCGCAATGGTTTCTATGTCTAATATTTCTTTATACAAAACATATACATGTATGATCTAAAATGCAATCTATATGTATTTATTTAAGAAATAAGTTATACGAGTATATTATTTACTTTGCTCATGGCTTTTGTTACCCTCAGTTTGTTTTATGTTTTGTGAAAATGCATATTAGCAATTCAGCCATATAGCTGGAATAGATAAATATATGTATTTTCAATTAATAAACCATATACGAATTGAATCGAAATATACGTACAACATACACAAACCAAAATAACAGTTTATATATTATGGGTCTCCCAAAGTCAAAATACATCTTAAATATATATGGCAAGGTTTGAAACGTGTGATAGGCATATATGTTTGCACTTACGTTATGTTGGCACTTACATTTATTTCTGTAATTAATTGACTCGAGATGGGACACTTGGGTACCACTATAGGCAATTCGAGAACGTCCGTGAAATTAATACGAACGTCCGTGACATTAAGACTCATGTGAGAAACCGTATTCTGGTAACTGGAAAATGGCCTTTATTTTGATTATACATGTTATTTATGTTTGCAGAAATGTTGTAAAATCATTTATTTACAGAAGTATAGTGGCATTTCTGTTATAGAGTGCCCAACCGGGGAAAGCCGGTGTAAAATTAGGGGTTACGATTTCCACAGGTCCACTAAGAGTGATAGTTAAGTAGCAGACATGTCATTATAATTAATTCAGATAGCTAAAATCATCAACTGATAAATTCATATGTTTTATATTGGTCTGGAGGAGATTCAAATAAATGTTGTCATCAATTTCTGTAAGACTGTTCAGGCAGAGAACGTCCGTGAAATTTATGCGAACGTCCGTGAAATTGTAATTAAAAACAATATAGTAAGAAAGAGGGACCAGGCGACTTGGAAATGCTACTTTTATATCTGACTAGGATGTATACATGGTCTCTAGCTTAAATATAATAGGAATAGATAAAGTATTATCATCATATTGTTCTATAAGCATTAAATCAATTTAAACCAATAATAGGGACTCGTTATAACGACCAGGTCCATGTAAAAACCAAACCATTTTTAAAGGTTTATTGCAATGTTCAAGTTTGTTTCTATAATGACCCTGTTTTAAAGCCATTTACGAAGAATAGAAACTCTTTTTGATGACATCAGATCATTCTGCCAACATTCTTGTTTCTGGCGAACGTCCGTGAGCGATATGGGAACGTCCGTGATGAAAACTATACTCTCTTTGGTCATGTAATTATGTAATATATGATCTAGACAGCAATTGATCCTATTAACATGCACATTAAAATATGTGATACGGGAATACGAGCGTATATAGGTGCGTTCCTAAAAAATGCGGCTAAAGAAAAGCAAAGGTTCCGAATAATACATTATTTAAAAAGAAATATAACAATTCAGTCAAAGTTTGGACGTTTGTATTTTCTATTTGGCAAATAAAACACAATCCACGTTTGGCATACAGAGATAAGCAAGTCTTAGAAGTAAATTGTCCGAATATAAGCTGTATATGACAGAAAATAAATGAGATATATGGGTACTAAATCTATATATACATAATCCCTCACGGACGTTCGCCTTTTGGAGATGGGTTACTTCAACAGTGAATAAAAACGGAACCACAGGGAGTTTCCCAGTATAATGGGGTATGCCTGAAAGCTAGGATTGCATGCTTTCACATTAGATAGATGTCTTTAAATACAAAAAATAAATTGAATTTTACCCTGTTTGGGCCGAAAAGTGCACTTTTCAAAATTCTGACCCATATGCATGCATGGATGTAAATTAACTTTTGTGTCAGTGTCATAGCCGTGTGTATTAGTCATTTTCTCTTTTAGAATTGCATGTTGAACTTGATGTAGTCTTGTAGTTGATAGACATTTAAAAAAAACCTTGTTTTTTGTTAGTCAGGAAATTTGTTAGTCAGGAAATATGTATATTGTGAGCCATCAAACAAGTTCAATGCTAAATCTTTTCTGTAAACATTCTTCATTGTTTGTTCTATTGTCAATTGACATTCATTTAATAGTTTTCTTTAAATCATTATTTAGAATTAATTGTATTTGTTCACTAATTTGTTCATTGTTTGTCTCTCTTAATCATGTTTATCTCTTTTAAATATTCACTATTATAAATAATAATAATAATTAACCATTTTTATATAGCGCATTATAACACACTATAGTGATTAAAAATGTCCCTATACGTTGTAGAGACAAAAAAGACAAACATGCAAATGACCTTGGGCTTAACAAATGTTGTAATTTGACTGTCGAATATCACTCAAATTTTGTACAAGTACATACAACTGTCAAATATCTTTTGTTTTACTCAGTCTAGCCAAAGTTTCTCAAACATTTAATAGACCATTAAAACAGGACTAGAGGATTTTTGTTCCAAATTAATTCCAATATTTCCACACTTTCTCAAATTTGTCAAATTAACACTCAGAAATGTTGATGGGGTTGTTTTGTGATGTGGGGGGCTATTTTGAGCTAATCAGTGGTTAAATCCAATAGAACCCCCCCCCCCATATCAAGTGGTATGATTTTTTTTAGCTCTCTCAGTCTGAAATGTGTTACCACCACCCAAAAATAATATTCTTATAAATGAAAGGTAACGTCTTTAGGAGTCCAATTGAATTACACAGCCCTTTGTTGATGGGTATCTACATGTATTTGATATCTAAAAACGGTACCCAAACATATAATTATGTGTTGTTCTATGCCTGGTGGTCCCCTTAAACAAATAAACACTGTGCAATACATTCCTAACATACCAGCATATTTTATGATGATTGACTCAGTTTAGAAAATTGTTATGCCAAACTCAAGGTAAAGAATATGACGCATATAATACTAGTACGTGTACAAATATTACACACTGCATAGTGTACAGCGTACAGGCTGTGTTTACAGTGTTACTTCACTATTTAATACAAATTTCTGATTTTCTGTCCAGTTGTGTCAACCATTCCTGGCAATGTTTTGGCATACATCATGATACATACATCTTGTGTATTTAATTGTTACTTCCTGCATAAAGTGATCCTTCTTGGTTTTTGATACTTGATAGGAGTCAGTAATTGCAAGATGTATGCTGGTAAGAGAGTAATGTTTTGTTTTTGAAGTATCTCAAGTGGTGAGGACTATGGCTTACATGTATTAGTGCTTATATACTTGTGCCTTACTGCTTGCTTGTAATTTGTAAAGAACATTGATGATAGAAATATATCATTTACTGTCTAGGGATTATAATTATGTTTCTTGATATTTCTTATGAAATGGATGTTAATTAAACTAATTATTCTTTCACCTGTGTATTTCTTTTTTACAGCCGGCCGTGGTTCGAACTCCACATCAGATTTCAACCGTCTTGCCCAAGGCATCGCAAACAATGTCCAGAAAATCACACAAAATGGTGAGTAACTGCAAACAATTGTTAAAACAGGGCTTGACACTAGCACTTGCCTGCTTGCCCAGGGCAAGTAGAAATCGATGTCGGGCAAGCACAATGTCGTAAATGGTCTAGATTGCTTGCCCGATTGGGCAACTTAAATTTATTTTCAACTACAAGAAAAGAATATAGTTCCTTACATTAAAATCTCATGCAAGGTCATATTGCATGCATGAAGACAACAGTTAATTTAAATATTTGAATTTTATTTTTAAACAATTGATGTATGAATATTAATTTTATGTTCTTTTTCTACTTAAAAAGAGAATGAGATCAAAGGCTTTATCGGTAGGCTTGGAGCGCATAAGGACAACAAATAACTTGCAATTTTTTTTAAATATATTTACTGAAAAATACTTATCAGGAATCAAGTGCAATCAATGAATCAATATATATTAATGTTTTTCTTTTTCTTCTTTTCCTTCAGTTCGAGAGATCGAGAGTTTCACCGGCAGGCTTGGGTCGCATGAAGACAACAAGGGGCTTCGAGGAAAGCTGTGAGTAATTTAATGTTCAGCACAAATAGAACAGATAAACAATGTTTGATGGTGACTGGGGGGCAGAATAAGGCCAATAATTCAAGGGGCCACAATTGTTGTTCAGTGGTTTTGCTTCTTCTGGTGATTCTGCTCAAGAGCAGGGGCGTGTTTCACAAAGATCCGTGAAGTTGACCTAACTATTATGGAAAGCCATTCGTAGCCTTATAATAAAACATATTCAAAATCAAGAATGGAAGTATTTTAGACTGTCATAAATTTGACATCAAGAACATGGAATCTTCTTCAGTGATAATAGTATACTGTTGTTAAATGGCGGTGGAGGGTATAGCATGGAATATTACATCCCGAGGGATTTTAAATGCTAGTGAGGGAAGAGTAAATCTAACCCTAGACTTATTTTCTTCACGAAATAGCATTTGAAATCCAGAGGGTAGGAATATTCCTTGATTTTCCCCGACAACAAATTTAACAACTGTTGTATCATCTGACTGTCAAACACAGGGGTGTAATATTGCCATTGTATATCGAAAAATATTACACCGCAGCGGCATGTACTGTATTTACTAAGTCATGTGATAAAAAATATTATTTATATAATATTGACTGGCCTTGAGTGGTATATCAGAAATATTGCATGAGCTAGGATCATATTGCACGAGTCGAAGACGAGTGCAATATGATCCTAGCGAATGCAATATTTCTGATATATCACGAAAGAACAAGGCAGTCAATATTATTATTATTATACATACTATTCAGAGGAAAACACAAACAAATACATAACTCTTCATCTGTCTTGTGTATGGAAGAAGTACAAAATTATTACATTACATCTCAAATTACTGATCAACCAGAAAACCTATTCATACGTCACAATTAGACACTGGCAAATCCATTCATACGTCACTAATAGACGCGCGTATAAATTTGTGCACTATACGCGCTGCATTGAGCGCGTTTACGCAAATCTTCGCATCCGTTCAATATCACTTGATAATTTTCACGTTTTTAAACACAGGTTTCAATGGGAAGAATGCAATATCGTCTGATATTTCACGCGCACAAAAATAAAGCAAGTACGCGCATGAATTATGCATTTTTATTCCACCGACAAACTGGCTTGTATGTATAATAATATGATTTAATCAACATGTAATGCCTTTTTAAAGAAATTTTACAAAATTGTTTCAAAACACTAACAGTTTTCCATACTTTTAAAGTCCAACTTACATGTATTTTAAGGTTCAACTTAGGATCTATGTGAAACACCCCCAGGTCCTTAACACCATCACACCTAGTTAGTTCTATTAGAACTTGCTGGAAGGAATTTCTGGCTTTTTTGTGTGTGTAAATTTAGAGGGAATTATTGATTAATTGTTCTATGTTTATTCGTTGTTACTGTTGTTCTTGTTTTTCAGGGATGTGGTGCAGCGCTATACCAACCAGCTAGCCAAAGACACAAACAGAATGTTATAAAGGACCTAATCTTAATTGTTCTTTTGTTTTTAATTTGATTTTATGTTGTTATTTGTAAGAGTGGTGATATGCTGATCAATGAGCTTTATTCATTCAGTTTCTTTGTTGATCTTCTTGTTTTTCTTCTTTAGGGATGAGGTGCAGCACTATACCAACCAGCTAGCCAAGGACACAAACAGAATGCTAAAGGAACTCAACTCCATACCACCCTCATACAACCCTTCAGACCAGGCAAGTTGACAGGGAAAATTGTTATATACATTTTTTGGGAGCTACTTTTTTTATGTTGTTAAACACTTATTTTTAATAGCTAAAATTCCCCAAAGTTTGTATAACTGACCCTCCAATGTCATTGCTTTATTTGTTCTTTTCATTGCCAATTTACAGAATACAGAGAAATGGGCTAGAGCACGAGTACACAAAGTCTCTAAACTATTTTCAAATAGTGCAGAGATGCAGTGTCAAATCTTAACCAACCAAGAAGAATTATATTCTTTAAAATCACATAAGTCATTGATCGTTTTCACTTCAAACTTCATTGTTGTACTTTTGTATTTCTTTGCTATTTTAAAGAAGCAGCAATGAATGCAAAGAGAGCAGTTACAGTAACAAACGTATTTGTGCAGCTCCTAAACCAGTGTCCGAGAGTGCTGAGAAATTCAGCCACAATCTTAACCACCCAAAGAAGAAAGAATGTATTCTTCAAATCACAGTGCTTATTGTTTGTTTTCACCTAAAATATCATTGTTTGAATCCACTTTGCATGTCATTGTTTTATTTGTTTCTTATGTTTTCATTAGTTTATTTTGTTGCCAATTTACAGAAGCAACAACGGATGCAGAGGGAGAGGTTAACAAGTTAACGAGTTTACACAGTCCCTAAACCAGTTCCAGAGAGTGCAGAGAAAATAATGCAGCTTTAAATCTGAACCTCCAAAGAAGAAACTTTAATGCTTTAAATCGCATTAAAATATTTTCTTTACATTTAAAATGTAATTGTTTTGTTTATTTTGTTGCCAATTTACAGAAGCAGCAACGGATGTAGAGAGAGCGGTTAATAAATGAGTTCACACAGTCCCTAAACCGGTTCCAGAGAGCGCAGGGAAATGCAGCCACAATTCTTAATCAGTCTTCAAATCACATTAATTATGACTTGCTTTCACTTTAATATCATTGTTTTATTTGTTAATTTCTTTCCCAATTCACAGAAGCAGCAACGGATGCAGAGAGAGCGGTTAACAAATGAGTTCACACAGTCCCTAAACCTGTTCCAGAGAGTGCAGCGGGATGCAGCCCAGAAGGAGAGGGAGTCGTACGACAAGGTTCGGTCGAACTCCATGTCATTGACTGGTTATGACGATCATGATGGTGACAAACTGATAGGCTTTGAAAGGTAAGAAAGAACCACAATTTAAAGATCATCAAGCATGGGGATGCTATGGAGGGTCTCAATTATGAAGAAGGCTAGTTTGCGCGCACTGCATAACATTAAGCCAGTGTGCATTACGCACCGTGGGCAGGTCGTGTGCAAGATGGCACAGTGTGTCTGATTCACCAATCCGAACCACCTTTAACTCATTAAAGTGGTAGTCCACATAGTCTCAACTTTGTGCACATGGAAAATGGAAAAAAGTGAACTTTTAACCCGTTCCCTTCGAGATTATGAAATGCCCATAGACTTTGTACATAGCGCACCCGGTTCCCGTAAGCAACAGGTTAAAAGTGATGACAGGTTGCGCATGAATAATGTCACAGTCAACAGTAGTTTTTGTTGTAGGACGTCTTAAGAGAGACCATGTCAGGTTCTCATTTTAATTTTTTTTTACCAACTCCCTGCCTGATAAATCGCATTTCATGCCTGTCATGCAATCGGACTACTGTGCATATTCTCTAGGGACACAGCCGAAGGCACACTAACAATAGTGCGCGTATTGCTCGTTCTTCAATGCTATGAAGGGCAGTGAGTGCGATTTATCAAGCACTGACTTGGTAAAAATTGACAAAAAAGGGAACCTGACACGGTGTCACTCACAGCGCCCTAAAACAAAAACTACACGACCGAATTGACTGTTCTTGGTACCGTTTTTCATTGGAAAAGACACCCTATCCGATGAACATAATCATGTTGTTCTATAATTTGGAAAGTGGCCCGTTCCGTTTTTTTGGGGCCACCCTGTATAGTGCATTAGCCTTGCATTACATGTATTGGCTATATAATTTGAGTTTGAGCTGTGTCTCGCCTTATGGACTATTATTAAACAAAAAAACAATCTGTCTTGACATCCTTGCAGTTCAAGACAGGAGCCCTCTATGGCACAACAACAGAGCCAGTTCAGCAACGAGGACTTTGAGGCTATCCAGGAAAGAGAAACGCAACTCAAGAAACTAGAGGTTAGAATTCCATCCGGGGAATTGTTTCACAAAGATCCCAAGTCGAACTTAGTTGGAATTATGGAAAGCCATTTGTAGCTTCGGAAATAAACATATTCAAGAGCCCAAATGTGAATATTTTGAAACTTTCCACAAAATTTCACATCAATAACTTGAAGTCTCTTTGATAAAAGAAAATGTCAATATTTTGTTATCAAAGTTTCAGGCCTGTTTAAAGAACTCATTTAACAACTTAACAAAGAAACTAATGGCTTTCCATAATAGTTAAGTCCAACTTGGTGTTAAGTTCGACATGGGATCTTTGTAAAACACCCCTCAGGGAAAACAACATTTGGAGGGAGGTGGCTACTCTTAAAGCTCACCGGCATAAAACAAAAAACATGACAAAACTTTCTAGAATTTGTTTTGTCTTGAACTCTTTGCAAACTTAAAGGAAATGGAAAAGGAAATGCGATAAAAGAAACTAAAGGTCAATATTCAGTCAAATGTCTTAAATGATATTAAATCCTCAGTTTAAACTTTGTATGAACCTTGATATTTAAACTGATGTACTTAACCACTGCTCGAGGAACAATGCTTTCACAAGGCCATTTGTAGTTCCCTATTTTCATTTTCTTGTACATTGTAATTGCTAATTATTGTTTATATATTTGTATTGTTTTTATTGGATATGGAAATGAAGAAATTAAATTGAAATGTATACATGTATTTGATTCAAGAGCTGCATAGCTTCGGTATTACTGTTGAGCTGCCAAGTCTTACTGATTCTACAGTAGGCTCCCTCACATGTGCAGATCTTTCTAAATGTTGACAAACCAATGTGATAATCTCCCTGATTATTTTAAAGGGACTTAGTAACATTGTCCAAATCCTCAAAATAAAATTTTAATTCTAGCGGTTCCCTTATACCTTGTTGTATTCGTATTAACAATAAAATCACGGGACAGGTTTCGGTTTTTCAAATTTCCCTTTCGTTACAAAGATATGTATGATTGAAGTATTAAGATAAGAAAAACTCCGGGCGAGTTTTTCTTCCGTGTACAAAGTGAGTGCAGTGAGTTACTGAATATCACTTTGCATTTTCGCTCATTACTTGGCCATACAATGTCCATTTGACTTGAAATTTTCACACAATTACCCTGTGGACATATGAGATAACAACAATATACATCGCATCAACCATTCATCACTTTTTGCACATGTCAACAAAGTTACTAGATCCCTTTAAGGAAAGATTATTTCCCATTGTGATGCATGTGTTTTTACATTGCAGATAGTGTGAATGTGAATCTTTGCAGTTCTGTAATATAATGGCTTTGCAGCTAAGAAATTGAGAGAGTATGTTTGGGTCTACAGATATGGTTGATTTCATTACAACTGACATGTACATGTAACTTGTTATGTTGTGCAACTGGGTAAATTCAGGGTAATTATTATTTCAATTTCTAGTGGTGGGGGAAAATGTTGAAGGGGTCAAGGGGGGGGGGGGGGGGGTGGTGAAATCAAAACCCTTTTAGTGCTCTTATCCATCATGAAAGGATGGGTTAATGGAGTTGTGTAAACTGTAATTATCACCCATTCAAGCTCAAGTTGGACCCCTTTGAAAAAACATCTTCTCGCTGACAAGGGCAATCTATCCCATTATTGGAGAATAGATCAAATAAACAAAATGATAAAAGTTCAACAGGAAACCCTAACTCAAATTTAGGGGGAAGAATATAATGGGATTAATTAAGCTGTCCTTTGAAGTCTAAGAAGATTTAGGCGATCTTGTAAGTAGTAAACTATGTTGACATAGAAGAAAAAGTAGAGATCGATGCAAGTGAGTTTGGTCAATTCAAACAAAGTTACCCGATCCCTTTCACAAGGGATCTAATAAGTAGTAACTACATTTACACAAAAAAAAAACACAACAGATGTGAGTGGATTGAGTCAATCCAGACAAATTTACTAGATCCCTTTAACAAGGTCTATAAGGAGATTTACCTAGTTCTGCTAAGCTCATAATTACTAATCCGGTGTATTACCTGACTACTGTCTACATGTAAGCCATGGATTAGCAGTAATCCTTCCTTCCTACCCCCTGCCTTTCACGCCCCAGTGGGATTCAAAGGGGGAACTTAATTACTTTAATTACCTTGATTGTAAACAGGAAGTTTCATCTTGAGCTTCTTTTTAAGTTAAAAGGGCCTGAACTTGTATTGAAAAGCTGTATTAAAAACATTTTGTATATGAAGGCACCAACCAGAAATGTCTATTAGTCCGGAACGCATGTCAAAAGTAAAGGGGGGGTATGAAGGCACATGGCCCTGAAGTCATTATGTATACTGAATCGTATAATAATCCTGGGAAAGCCCTATTTTTTCTGTCTTATTTATTTATATTGTTTTTATTTTCTTTCTGAAGTTTAATTAACTAAATTCAATTTTATGATTATTATTATTATGATAAAATGC
Source organism: Echinarachnius parma (assembly GCA_037951105.1). NCBI lineage: Eukaryota > Metazoa > Echinodermata > Echinoidea > Clypeasteroida > Echinarachniidae > Echinarachnius > Echinarachnius parma. The sequence goes on from JBAMJV010011702.1 coordinate 11,109, forward strand.
AAAAATGTATGCTTTGATAAACTGTCTCAAAATTGAAATAAGTTGCAAAGTGTAAGTTTAAGTGTATTGTCATGGTTTTGATTTGATTTGATTTCAACAAAGCAATGATTTTGTTAATTTCTGGTAATTTTCCCTGTTTGAAACAATGAATTGCAGATTCATTATTCTATATTTAAGTTAATGATATCAAACCAAAATCAAGTAAGCTAACATAAATTTTGTATATGAGATGTTGCTTAAATATTGGATGTCTCTGTTCCCTTCACAGTCTGATATCCTAGATGTCAACCAGATATTCAAAGACCTTGCTACCATGGTACATGAACAGGGAGACATGATTGGTGAGTTACAGTAGGCCAGTTTCGTATTCGAAAAGTAGCATTAGAATAACTTATTATCTGAAGTAAAGAATTTTCCGAATGATGGTTTTAGACAGTCTGATATCCTTGATGTGAACCAGATATTCAAGGACCTTGCTACAATGGTACACGAACAGGGAGATATGATTGGTGAGTTCAATATGTTTTATATAATTATGTTTTTTTACATTACGAAGTCTATAAAGGTAAATCAGTTGTAGCCTGCTTTCTTACTGTTGTCCCAGAGAACCCTGTGTCTAATATCATTCCCATAGTCATCTACCTACTCCCTGAGGAGCATTACAGCCAGTGCCACTTTAGAAGTGCACAGATGCTTTAAGCCCTCTGCAGACAGAGCCGACTCGACCCGATTCGACTGGTTTTCAGTCGGATCGGCTCAGTTTTCAGTGCCTTGCGACACACATTTTGCCAGTCGAAAGACAGTCGGATGCTAGTTGGGGCCAATTCAACACGATGAAACGGATCAGACCGACCGGGCCCACCTCTAGCCTGATTGAAACCAGTCGGATCGGGTTGAGTCGGCTCTGTCTGCGCCAGGCTTTATACTCACCCTCAGTTATAAGCCTGAGTAAAAAAAGATGCAGGAATAGTTGGGTCTCGGACCCACTAACTTTGTATTCAAAGTAAAAAGAGTAACTGTTAATAATATTATTCTCTGGATCTTCAGTTTATAGGTTGATTTCCTACTTTTAGAAGGTCCTTCCATTTCCATATTTAAATGTAATGTACATGTACTCTTATCTTTGTTTGTATTCTATCACAATTGTACCTTTTGTTGTTATGCTTTCTTGTTGATTTATCTTATAATGTTTTTATTGTAAAAGAGCAAAGAAAATGGGATTCCAACAGGATCCCGTTGGAATCCCATTTACTTTTCTCTTTTTCAATCACTTTATATATTTCTGGTCAGTTTCTCTATATGTTTGAATTAATTTTTAATGTTTTTAACGGAATGGTGAATAAATTTCCAATTTCAATTTCAATTTCAATTATTATTCATACATGTACTGCCCATTATCTTTGTGATGCATACAGATAGCATAGAGGCGAATGTGGAATCAGCAGAGGTACATGTGGAACAGGCTAACACGCAACTCGAGTCGGCGAAGAGTTACCAGGTAATTTTACACATCATTAAAACATTTTTTTTTTTGACACTAAGTCTTTTTTGACACAAGGACGAGAGCTATTTTAAGGCAAAATTGATCATTATTTTCCTCTACAAATTGGCAACTCCTAAATTTTGTCGCCTATTAAAGACATATAAGAAGGTGGAAAATATCTAGTAATTACAATTTAGGACAAAAATGAAGTGACTTTGCCGCAAAGTTGCCAATTCGAACGCCAAAATCTGTTTTTAATATATCACAATGTGTTGCCAATTTAAGGATTTTTCTAAATTATAGCGATTTACGCAATAATAAAAATCATTACAAAATAGGGCTCTAAAAATAGAGAAATTTATGCTCTTTCTCCTTGTATACATTATAAAACTTGTTATCTTCTTGCTGAAGTGTAGGACTACCAAACCACAAATATGTGGGCCTCAGGCACTGATGGGTTAAAGATTGTCATGCGTGGAGATTGAAATGCTACACTACGCCATTATATATTAGGCTTGTTTTTGTGCACTGTATAGCACCGTGCCAGTGTGCATTATGCACCGTGTTCCACTTCTAAGTCTCACAGATTTACATGTCCACATACATGTAATTTAATCTCTACTTTGATCAAACTTCACTACCTTATTTGTTCTTATTTGAAATAATCCCGTGCAACATGAAGCTGTTCTATAAAGTGCTGATGAATATGTTTGCATCCCTTAGACAAGTTTTGAAAAGACCCATGCCAGTTACATGTAAGCTGCAGAATTTTGTTTTTGGTGTAAAATAGGAAGTTTGGTTGATCATTTGCCATTTTCAATTAAGGACAAGTTTTGGAAAGTCCTTCGCTGATCGAGCTGCCAAAAAATGTGTGTTTTTTTTTAAATTATACATATGCTTAATTATTCCCCATTTTCAGAAAAGGCCAAGTTTTGAAACGGCCTCACCTTGTAATCGAGCTGCAGAAATTTGTATTTGTTATCAATTATAAAGTTGATTGATTGAAGAGGTAATATGTGACCTTACACCACAAAACAACCGTTATGTCGCTGTGGTAGTTTGTCTGTTATTAGCTGATATAGCCAAATTGTGTTTAAAATATGAAATTCAGGATTTTAGTATTTCCTGAATGAGGGTATCATCATCTTCCTTTTGTAAAATGTTGAGCGTCAGAAATCATGTTTAAATATGATTTTTAATCAAATAAATATGATCAGATAACAGTGCTTGAATGGACGCCGATCTTTGAAACAGCCCGTTTTCTCCCTAACTTTAAAGGCATATATGCGTGGGTTATTAGACGCGTGGATCCATCTTGCGCACTTTTACGCACGGTACGTAATCCCCATTGGCTCAGTTATAAGTAGCAATCGCAAACTGTCCCCACTTCCGAATACCCGAGTAGAAAATGCATAAAAAATAGTTGCGTTCGGAATGTTTGTACTAGTCGAATGGAGATCCATCAGAGATGTTTACGAGCGAAAATATCATGTAACACGCTTAACCGCAAATACTTCAAAGCGCCGCTGTTTGATGTCTTAGGTGATAGCGTGAGAAATTCTTGCTGCATGCAATTTCATAAGAAGGCCCGTGTTCAGATATTTCGAAGCACCGCTCTTCGATCGATCCAACACATATCGTTAGTTTACCTCGAGAGATTACGGTGGAATTTGCTGACTACCCTTTATAAACCACGCATATATGCCTTTAAAACCGATTTAGCCATGTTCCGAATCTCGGGTGCTCATTTTGAGAGGGTTCGCTTAATCCAAATATGACAAGTTATATACCATTTTAAAGGTAATGACTTCTACTTTGATGTCATGTAAAAAATAGCACAATTATTTTTCCTGACTTATTGGTCGTTTTGTGGTGTGAGGTCACATATGGTCAAGTGGTCAGGCCTGGTCAGAACTCTGCTTTTTGCTCTAATCAGTCCAGTTCAAACTAGGGCTGCGTCTCTCGGATGGTGATGATAAAGGATGGCCCCAGATGTAAATATTCCAAATTGATTGAACGCATCAGACATGTACAAATTTGTTTACCAATTTACCATTATTTGCCATTTTCAGAACAGGACAAATGCGTGATAGAGCAGCAGAAATTTGAATTTATTTGTAAATTATAAAGTGCGATTGATTGAAGAGGTTTCCTGGTCTAGTGGTCCGAGCTCTGAGCTTCGCACTAATCAGCCCAGGTTTGAAAATTGATTTGAAAGCGTCTGTATAAACCAAATAACCAACCGACCCTTATTTGCGTTTTTCAGAAAAAGTCCCGGAGACGGATGTGCATCATCCTCATCTGTGTGCTCGTCCTCGTAGGCGTGATTGCTCTCGTCATTTATATCTCCTTGTCGTAAGATGTCGGCGAGAGACGACACCTTGCAGCCATAGCAACAATCACTGCTTCTATTCAACCTCCGTGCAGCTAGATTATTAGTTCTATTGTGATTACATCGTTCTATTAATTGATGTAATTCAAGTAATATTGATAGGTTATTGCACTTGTCGTTTATATCTCCGTGTCGTAAGATGTCGGCGAGAGACGACACCGTGTAGCCATAGCAACAATCACTGCTTCTATTCAACTTCCATACAGCTAGATTATTAGTTCTATTCTAATTATATTATGTAGTTCTCTACAATGATGTCATTTAAAATAAATTATTGAGCAGTTGTGTGTAAGATGAGTGGACTCTGGTTAGAATAAACCACTCCATTACATTGTGCGTAGTTAAGAAGTTTAAGCAATGGAAGACACCTTGCAACCGAAACAACAGTTTCTGCTTCTATGCATGGTCATATTGTATTTATATGATTTATTGAACTTGTGCTTTTAGTTTTGTCTACATAATGTAGACCCAGTAGTAAAATTCCTTCATACAAGTTACATCGTGCTTGTCAAAAGCAATGAGAAAAAAAATTATTGTCTTTTTTTAACCAAGTTAAAATAAAAGCAAAATATTTGTTTACATTCAGGACAAAAGCAAGGAGAATTGAGTTAAATCTTCTATCTACTGTACATGTATCTTTTAATAATCAGATAATAAATGTGGAAAACTTATATTTAATTTCTGAGTCGAAAGCCAAGAGAAAGACGTTTCTTCCAAGCAAGGCGAAATGAGTTATATCTACTAATAGCCCTGTCACATATCAACGGATTGCGCAAACGGAGAGCTAAATTTTTCATCCGTTCTATGCGTTTCTTGTCAGTTCCTTGTCCAGTGATGTACGTTGGTCTATGTTTTGTACATGAGGCAATGGAGACGACTTTCATCACCGGATAATTTAATTTCGCAAATTGTCTATTCGTTGGGCATACGTTTCCGCTATCCGTTGATATGTGACCGGGCTATAAGTAGCTTGCTGTAACCAGATGATGAATGTGAAAATTTATATTTTATTTCTCAGACGAAAGCCAGGAGGAAGAAGTTTCTTCTCCTAATCTGCGTTCTTGTCCTTCTGGGTGTCATAGCGTTAATCCTTTACTTTACGCTGCGGGTAAGATGAAAACAAATCGGTCGTACCGATGGTGACGGCTTGATATTAAATCACCTATGTTCTTACTAGAGCACGCAGCATGTATCTAACACTCTTCTTTTCTCTGCACCAAACTGTCAAAGTTTGCTGCGATGGCAGCTTTGCAATTTGTATTTGTATCACTAAATAATGTATTCCTCTAACTCTTTACATCAAATGTTAATTCATCTGCACCATGAAGAGTGTCCGGTTTCAACACTCAAGGGTATATTTGATGTTGGAGCATTTAGAATGCCACTAACACTTTTTCTTTTAACACACTTATTGAAGAGAGCTGTAGATTTGGGCATGTGAAACCACGGTTCACTAATCTTCTGGTTGAGTTCTTGTCATTGATTTTATTTTATATTTTGGGTTTTGGTCATGTTTGGATAAAACTCATCGTTCACCAGTTACAACATTGTACATAATGGATCAACAGTTCTACACTGTAAAAAAAAATTACTTATTGCTACATTGTATGAATGTGTGGTAATGGTGACTACATCACTGGCGCAGATCTGCAGAAAGTTATATGTTCAAGGGAACAAAAATATTTGATCATTCCCCCAAACAATATGAATCACCTAATTCAGATCTGCCAGTAGACTACATTATGATGATTCTACATTACTTGTGTATTTAGCACTGAGCATGCCTGTAACCCGATCCTTTTAACCTGAAAAAATATACCCATTTGACCCGTTCAGGACTACTTGATTGGGGTTTGTTCATTTGTGTCTCCTGTAGATTAATCTAAAATTAATGTTCAAATCTTAATCTCAAAGGAACGGTTGTTACAACCGGCCATGTCAAAAAGACGCGTTGCCCGGAGGTGTGAGATAGCTATAACATGCATTCTCTATAGACCACAGCCTGAGTATTTCAGGAACCAGTCCTGAGCGGGTTAAAAGTTCTTCCTAGAAGCATGTTTATCCTACCTTTCCTGAACTAATTTGCTTGAAATGTATTTGTAACCCCTTGCCTGCTTTTTGTATTATTTTATTTTTATTTTTGTAAAAGCATGCTTTCTTATACTCCAAACCCAATATATAAAAAAAAAAAAGAACACGGTATTTATAAATTGGTCTTAGTAAATCTGGTGGTTGAAGGGGAAATGTAGTTTGTTCATTTTAATCAAAGTACTTGTATTTTGTTGTTTGCTGTTTCACACTGGTATATATCTGGTAAAATTGCTTTAAAAAAAAAGAAAAGGGTATGTTGTTTGAATTAGGGTCTTGAAGATGTATCCAAACAAAACATTTGATATTTGTATCATAATATACTTCTACTATATCCTTGGAATGGAGAATGTTATTGTTTTTAACATTTTGGGTATGTTTAAATAGTCCAGGAATAAGAAAAAAGGTGTTATCTTACAAAAATATATTTACTTTCTTTCTTTACTGTACCTACTAATGCTAAACATCTTTCTGTATCTTTCAATATTGGTAAAACATACTGTATGTAGTTGGCTTTTAGGGTATTAAACAAACTTAACAAAGGTTTCTATTTAATGTTCTATTTGCTTCTAACTGCACTTATCTTATTTACTTACTTTGTCTGTCATATGATTTGTTAATATTTCTTTTGGGCAATTCCAAGCAAAGCATCACAGTGTTACCGAAAGTTCACCCCTTTGGGTTATTTTGCTTTGTGGTAACATTGTAACATTTTGTCCTATGTTTTCTTGGAATGTCCTTGTTCATGTTTGTTTTTATTGTTTGTTTGGTCTTTCTATGATTTTGGTTGGTAAATATGATTTCTAAGGCAACTGTACACACCTTTTGTCAAATTAAATTCTATGACTGTTGGTGCTCTATTGTTCTTTTTTTAAAATCAGCTTTCCTTACCGTAATCTAAATTCTTAAAACTCACACTATGAATGCTTAAATTAGAAGTTCTTTAAGACCCATGATATTTCTAACATTTATTTATTTACTAAATACCAATTAGAATTTCTGTATGTATTTCTTTTTTGTTTGTGTTTTTTTTGTTGCTTATGTAACATAAATGTAAGGATTTAACATTTTGAACTAAACTTGTTAACATCAATTAGGACATGTTATAAAACAATGGGGGGGGGGGGGAATATAACTACTATGAAGAACATTATAATGAATGGTCACGATTAATAATATGAACCTTTTAGTTATAAAGAATTATAATAGGAAGAAACAATTACTTTTCATGACAAATCATGACTGCAGTTATTATTAGCATTCCCTTTTTGCAAGTGTAAGAAATCTAGCTGTCTAAATCAACAAAATTATAAGATTGGTGATAGAACTATTACAGTCAAAAAAGAAAAAAGAATTTAATTAGTATGAGGCACTGCAACCTTTTAAATAATTACACTTAGTATTCATCAACAAATAATTTTGTGTTCAACTTGACTCTTTTCCTCTCACAGAATTAAGTTCTCATCGTGTGCTGTTGAACAGGGAAGGCAGTCGGTGTGTTAACCTAATGCCTGTGAGAAACTGTAAACCATTACAACTTAACCTTTTGCTTACGCGAGCCTTGGGCTATGTACAAAGGCTATGGGGATTTCAGAATCTCGTAGGGAATAGGTCAAAGTCAAACAGAGTTTTGGACATGCACTGAAAAGATCCTAAAGATCCATTCATATCGCCTACAGACAAACCTGTGTCTAATGATACAAGGGAAAGAAGAAAAGTTGCCAGGTGCTGTACACAGGTGATGTCTATAGACAGGTTCCACAACATTGTAATGTCAAACCTGTGTATAGTGACCGCCTAAGGGAAACAAAACCATTGGCCACTGTAGATGGGTGACCTCTACAGACAGGTTCCATAACATTGTAATGTCAAACCTGTGTATAGTGACTGCCTAAGGGAAACGAAACCATTGGCCACTGTAGACAGGTGACCTCTACAGACAGGTTCCATAACATTGTCATGTCAAACCTGTGTATAGTGACCGCCTAAGGGAAACAAAACCATTGGCCACTGTAGACAGGTTCCATAACATTGTCATGTCATACCTGTGTATAGTGACCGCCTAAGGGAAACAAAACCATTGGCCACTGTAGACAGGTGACGGGTGAACTGTTTCTCTGCAGGGGATTATATAAGGTGGCCACTAAGACAGGTTTGACTGTAGACAAACTGTCTACAGACTGAATGAATGACATCACCCCCTGTTGGTTATCCAGTTCCAGTGATTGAATCTCCCTCCCCCACCCCCTTCCGTCCTCCACCCCCCCCCCCCCCCCCCCCCCCCCCTTCCGTGCGTATACACTGAAACCTCATTATAACGAGCACCTTGAATTAGCCTTGTTATTTCAGTTCAGGGCTAGGAATTACCTAATAATAAACTAAATAGAACCTGGACCTGTGAAATTACCTCGCTATATCAGGTACCTCGTTATAACAGAGCTCGTTATAAAGAGGCTCCAATTGTGCATAAATGCATTTTGTTGATAACCCTAAATTTAATTGTGTATAATGCCCACCCAACATGTCACGATCTGATTCTGATCTAACTCACGATTTAGGATCTGAACTAAACATGTACTACGTGCTTTAAATAAAATATGCATATATCTTGCTTTAGTTCAGATGCGCAGTTGTTTGTCGGATGGGAATCGTCTAACTCACGATTTAGGATCTGAACTAAACATGTACTACGTGCTTTAAATAAAATATGCATATCTTGCTTTAGTTCAGATGCGCAGTTGTTTGTCGGATGGGAATCATCTAACTCACGATTTAGGATCTGAACTAAACATGTACTACATGCTTTAAATAAAATATGCATATCTTGCTTTAGTTCAGATGCGCAGTTGTTTGTCGGATGGGAATCATCTAACTCACGATTTAGGATCTGAACTAAACATGTACTACATGCTTTAAATAAAATATGCATATCTTGCTTTAGTTCAGATGCGCAGTTGTTTGTCGGATGGGAATCAGATCATATAGAGTGTGGTGGGCTTGTTATTATGCATGAGCTCCCTCATGATTTGGCATAATCCTACTTTTCTGTATCGTGTCTTTATTTTGACAATGTGAGTTAAGTTAAATGTTTTGTTCAACTTCATTGTATAAAAATCATTCCAATCACCTTCTGTAAATTAAAAAGATTGTCAGATTCAATCGTTCAACACGGTAATATCATATTTATTTGGTATTTATGTAGCACCATATCTAAGTATGAAAAGTATGTAGAATGACCAGTTATGAAATTCTCTTTACATTGTACTTTGTTATCTCATTATTTCAACAGAATATACATTATACATTGTTGTTACCAAACTGTCTTTGATATTCATTCTAGATTTGTTGAAGGTTAACAATTTATAGGAAATGTTGCAGTTTTTGTTCGCTTCATTTTTGTCAGGAAGCAAACAAAAAAATAAAGTGGAAAATTCAGGCACTTTATTATTCGCATATCAATATTCAGTCAAGAATATTTTGACATTCAAAGCTAGAGGAAAATTACCAGTGGACAAAAGTGGACAAAAACTTGCAATTCTACTCAGCATTTGTTATCATGAATTTATTGTGTAACTTCCTGCATTATTTGGGAACCTATTTATCAAAGAATGTACTATATTATGATTACATAATGATTTAAGCAAATATACTGCAAGATTGTGTACAGGATTGGAACAAGAAATTGATTTTATAAAGAATATTAGTTTGAAATACATGTGACTAGTTAATTTATTATCAAATCGTCGGTGACATTACGTACCGGCGAATCATCAAATTTCGGTTGATTTTTCAATTTTGAGTTTTTGGCATATTTTTGATGTCTATACCCAACTCTATCACAATTTTGTCTCTATTTTCGAATATCAATTTCTGAAAATCAATGATATCATGAATTTTGAAGACTGAAATTCAGATATGTGATAGAGTTGGGTATAGACATCAAAAATATGCCAACAACTCAAAATCGACCGAAATTTGAAGATTCGCCGGTACGTAATGTCACCGACGAAATGTTCATGTACATGTATGTATCTTTAAACAATGCTAGAAAATAACACAAGCCCGCTGGCCCAGCTTCATGCCACCACATTTAATTGATCATAATTTCTCCTGGGGCAAATGGGCAACCAGTTATAACAGAATTTGTAATATTACAAATATATATTTAACAACAAACAAATTTAAGCTTATCGTTGGTAGCTTTTTTGTAGCTAATTTGTAATGTTTTTGTTGTTGTTTTTTTTTTTTTTGGGGGGGGGGGGGGGGCACCAGGTTCAAGTTTCAGGCCACACACTTGAAGTTGAAAAATCCTGTTTTTACTTGCCCGACCAGGCCACAAAGCAAAAATGTTAATTTCTAGCATTGCTTTAGATTTTTATAGAGATAGCTGTTCTCACTACTAATGCCATCAATACATGTTTATATTTGTTTCCAAGTAACTAGGAAATTCTATGAAAGTTTATTTCACCAAATTATCTTTCAGATATAATTATGGTAAGTTGGTCATAAATTTCATGAATTTTGAACCTTAAAATCATGAACATTAACGGGAAACGCAGACAATCTTAACACTGTACTTATGCTGTTTAGTAAATGTGCACACAATGTCAGCAGTTACTTTTTGGCCATTGTAAAACAAAATTTTACTGTGGCACGTTCTAAATATGTTTTTATATGCAAAAGTAATAATGGTTTGACACTGGCGGTGAAAAAAAGGATATGAAAATTGAAAGAAATACATGTTTTGTGAATTGTGTTTGTGTTCAAAATATTTATGTAAATGATTTGCATCAAAATGTACAAACAAAAAATAAAACTATATTTTGTATGGTGAATGTGTGTACATGTAAGTACTTGTTTAACAATGTCATAGTTTTAAATTAAAGTTGCAATATAGACTGATTTTAAGGGAACCGACATCCCAAATTATAATTTGATATGTGAAAAAGATTTGAGAAATTCATATCATAATTACAGACAATTCTGTTTAAAGAGATATTTCATTCATATTTAAATTCCACGAATTGTTTCTAACATTTTGTCCTAGGTCTGTAGATAAAGACTGGGGGGTTTTCACAGGACTTAACAATTGTGGAAAGCCATTTGTAGCTTTGAAATTAAACATATTCAAGAGCCTGAAATGTGAATATTTTTTTCCCTTCAAAATTGTAGGCCTTTGTAAAGAACTTGCAACAATTATACAAATAATCTAATTCATTGCTTTCCATAATTTGTAAGTCCAACTAATTGTTAAGTTTGAATTGGGATCTTTGTGCAACACCCTCCTGGAACTGAATTGGAATTCTATGCAGAGACGATAATATTCTTGTAAAGGTTTAGTAGTATTCATGAGCTTTGAACTTCAAATTCAAATAATATATTTCTGGAGCATAAATTGTCTGTTATTATGGGTGGAATGAATTACTAGAACGAATCTCTTGCACATGTCAAATAAGTATTTTAGATGTTGTCCCCTTTAGTAATTTCCATTACATGTGGTATGGTAAATGATGTATTCTAATTTCTAAAATTAGTGGGAATAGTCAAATAAAAAATTGTACAGCGGTTGATGTATTAGCATTGTACATAGTAAATAAACATAATTGTGACCATGATGGACATTCAAAATATTAAAAAATGACAATGTTCTGTATGAATGTACACACAGAAAAAAGGAATTTTGCCCTTTTATTTTATGCAGTGGTTCAGGCATTCTATTGTGTTTGAAGTTGTATTGATTGATTGATTGATTTATTTATTTATTTATTAACTGATTGATTGATTGATTGATTGATTGATTGATTGATTGATTGATTGATTGATTGATTGATTGATTGATTGATTGATTGATTGATTGATTGATTGATTGATTGATTGATTGATTGATTGATTGATTGATTGATTGATTGATTGATTGGATGATTGATTGATTGATTTTTTTTATTTTTTTTTTTTCAGGTCGAAATCGGAGCTTTGTTTACAATGTGTGGTTATAATCTTTACAGTGGTGCCTGCATTGTGTGTTTAAATGTTTCATTGATGTTGTGTATATGTGTGTGTGTGTGTTTGTTTGCCACGGCCCTGTTTGCTTGCTTGCTTGCTTACTTGCTTTTAGTTGAAATGGGAGCTAAAGACGATGAAGGGAGAAAGATAGAAAGGGGGGAACGAAAAATCAAAGAAATGAAAGGAGAGAATTATAAGAGAAAGCAAGGAGAGGAGGAGAGTGGTGTATATATATTCTAATAAACGATTAGGTAGCGTGGTCGGATTAATTTGGGGCACACCTGTTTTTCTATAATATGAAATACCGAAATTATTGTGTTCCTCAATAAACAATTTATTATAATATCGTCAAGCGCCCTCTGCGGCTAACCAACACATTATTTGGATTATCCCTTTTGCGAGAACATTACGTCTGCAGCAAGCTGCAACATTTGTAGTAGAGCTTTAGTAACCAAAACCTGCACAATAACACTACAAACTAATAGTTATATCACCACCATGCTCGAAAGGAAAAAATTACAAACGACTTAGTAAAAAGACTGATATCATTAAAAAAAATAGCCATTAAAACACAAGAGGGCGCTCTCTAAAAAAAAGCTTTGGTTTCAACCATTTTTCATTTAAAAAAAATATGCATGTGATGTTTTGTGGAAATAATGATTAAATAGAGAGATCATCAACAACTATTTTAAAACCTTTTTTTTTTTTTTTTGAAAAAGTGTTTTTTTAATGTTTAAAAAATCATCGAATATAGCCTATTCTGGCCCCAGATATATTACGATTGAATATAAACTTATTGATATTTCAGCCGTTTCTGAACCGATTTTGATCAAATAAAGTTTATTCTGTCATTAAATTGTATGCTCTTTTCAAATTTTTACACTCAGTTTCTCATTATCTCACAACAAATTATTACGTGCAGCGCCCTCTATACCAAATCAGTGGCGTGGCGTGGTTGGGTTGATTGGGGGGGGGGGGGGGGGGAGTCACGTGAATTATTGGGGGCACACCTTTATGCATTTCTTTATTTTTACACAGATTGTCCTCTTATGTTCTGTTTTGTTTGGGGCAAACATTACTGTTGGGGAGAGACGCCCCCCCCCCCCCCCGGTAGCTACACCACTGAATATAATCATAAACAAATTTAAGGGTGTTGTCACTTATCACCGGATAGCGTAAACGGATGCCCGACGGATAGAACATCTGCGAAATAAAATCGATGGTTGAAAGTTGTCTCCATAATTGCTGCATGCCAAAACCCTCCGCCGGATAAAAAATAACGGACATCGTCTGACCAAGGAGTATGGTCTGACAAGGAACGCATTCGCATACGTCGAACCGAAATGAACGGATTGAAACGCGTCGGGCGTCGCTAACGCTATACGGTGATATGTGACAAAGGCACTTCCAAAGGCAAACTGTGGCAGGTAATGGACATGAACAAAATATATGTTAAACGCATTAATTGCATCAGTCAGTCATAGTTACAAATGAAGTCCCATGGGAGGTGGTTATTTTGGCGCGCTTTCACCAAGATGCCAAGTACAACCGTGCGTAGGTACGTGGGTGAGCGGGTGTGGGGGGGGGGGGGGCACGGGGGCTGTGCCCCCAATAATTTTGCAAAAACAATAGAAACCATAAGGGGACACGGTACACCACTGCCAATACAGCATAGCAGTGGCGCACGCAGATGAAACCAACCCAGATGATGGGGGACAATGATTAAAAATCAATATATTTACGTTATTAGATAATATATACAAGCTAACACACCAAATTGAGCTGTCAAGTCATATATCTGTGCATCAGTGGCCGTAGCTACGGGGTGGTACGTGGGGGTGGGGGGGGGGGGCTGTGTCCCACATTAATGTACAAACAAACAAAATAAAATAATAAGGGGATTGTGTTTCTTCTTCAAAACACGAAGAAATACATAAGGCATGTAAGGTGTGCCCCCACCCCCCCCCCCCCCAAAAAAAAAAAAAAAAAAAAAAAAAAAAAACGACCACACTACACCACTGTCAATGCATGACAGTAACTGAGTAAAACATCCTTCAATTAAACCATTAATTTAGGGGTTCGTTAACATTGAAAATGGTGCGATGTAATTTTCCCCCATAGAGGGGGTGAGGGGTGGGAGGGGGTGTGGGGTAGGGAGTTTGATCCCCTATGTTTGATCCCACAATGGCCCCAACACACCCGTGCAGCTGTCGGGTCAAACTGCGCATTATAGTTGTTGTTTTTTACGAGTCAAACATTATAATTATTGTGAGGTGTGCATGAAAATATTGTATCGTGGGTGATATTGCAACATCCTAAATTACGATAGGGGTTTCCCCCCTGTAATTGTTCTCTGCGCGGCATCATACAAATGGGTCGGATGTGATGGCAGAATTAGCCTCGCCTCAGGCAGCTGGTTTTTAAACATTGACTTTAAACTGTCAGTGTGTTTGGTGCATTGTATTCGGCCACAATACCACAAAACAATCATGATAACAAAATGAATGAATAATGTAACTATACAACAACAAAAATTGTAATAACTTTAATTTCATTGTTGGATAGATCAAATCTATAGACATTTCTTCGGTCTACTTGAAGTCTCATTTGGGCTACTGTACTAGACTGATGCTTGAAACTTCAATGTCGCCCTTTACTCCAAATTTGACCCCTTATCCTGTAATTTATCATTTATTATTGTATTATAACAATTGTTGAATTCATTGTCTGTTATATTTGTTGTCATTGTACCCCATGGAAGACCAGCCATGTCTACAAAATAATACGGCGATGAATTGGCAATTCCTCCGATTTTTTAATTGTTTTAATTATTATTTACAGTGAATTGTGTACAGTTATTTTCCTATTCTTTCTAATGTTTTTTTAATTTTGATTTCGGAAAATAAATAAATACAAAATATACAAATCCAAAACATGCTAAACGGAACTATAGTATAATTCTAGACCGACAAAATTCAGTCTTTCTATTCCGTTTGTTGTTGGTTGTTTCACTCACCACTTCTGACGTCAGATATATTTAAGAGAACCCATAGTGAGTTGCTTATTTCTGACTAAGTAATATAATATAATTCATGCTAACCTTAAATCTTAACCCTTATTTCAATCCTATGAGCTTCTGAATTTTGCTTTTTACTATCGGTTTTACTAGTATACAAAAAGAAAGAAGTATACACATTAACTTGTAGACCAAATGGCAAGTTACCGCTTGAATCAACAAAGGAAAGAAAACAAGTATTGTAAGGAGACTATTGCCAATTAACGTGGTGGTATTGGGCGCGTGGCTTCCTCGTGTCGAATGCTCGCTCCTTGGTGAAAATGAAATGGCTGGTTCCGGAAATGAATGAGAGTAATTAATAAGCTCCCAATCGGAAATGCCGCTTCCGTTCTTACAGATGGAGAATGTCAGCCTAATTACTAAGCCGCCTATAGCTAGGCACTATGCATGCTGCTTCATTATTAATTCAGTTAATTGCAGTGGCCAGGGTAATACACAATCTACTATTTTAAAATGTGTCCAGTATACACACGCAACACGCGCAGTCAATTAATGAGACACGGCGGTCGGACGGGCGGTCGAAACATTATCACCAGTAATGATCAAGACCATATTTTTTACAAAAAGCTTGCTATGTTAGTTCCTATACAGTCCTGTCTTTCACTCCCCAAAACCAAGTCAACAGCTTTTGGGTTAACATTATGTAAGCATTTAGTTTTTGATTGTATTATTGTATTTTCTTTTTGTAATTGCTATATGATATCCGTGTGAATAATGTATAATTGAGTGTCATTATCATTGAGACACAACCCTGTCGGCAACAAAAAATGATTGTTCTATCGGAAAGCTAGGGATAGGGGTACAAGGTACCTCATGACCAGACCCGGATATGGGGAACAAGCTTCTTTTTTTAATCATCACTTTATTAGGGGAATTTCGCCAACAAATAAAAGGAAGTACACATCCCAGGACACTGGCATAATTATAATTGCCAGCGCAGGGCAGTAAAATAGTATAATGAACAATATAGAATGCATTACAAAAGATATCTATTTAAGTAACTAACTGACATTAAAATAAAATTATTTAGAATTATATTTCAATAATAGCAAAGTCGGTGAAGGTATAGGCTAGTGTGGGGGTAAGCCGGTAAGGGTACGATATCCCAATCCCACGTGGGGCAAAGCTTATCATGTTTATCTGATTCAAACTTATAAATTGTGAAATAGCTTCCTAAGCTGGGCCTAAGCTTTATTAACTCTTTCGACTTGTACGGTAGAAAATTAAACTTTTAATTTGTTGCCTTAATCCGAAATTATGTGCCGAAATAATGCCAGATAAAGGGAATACATTGCACGATACCGCCATCCTGTGTAGCATCAGATGATATGGCTAAAATGGTAACCTCTTTGTGTTTCTTTCTGTTGTATACAAAAGTTTCACTGACAATGGTCGAATAACCATGCATAATGATTCGAATTTACCTAGAAAAAAACCGGTTTGCTACCAATTATCATATTCAAATTGTACGAATGCATGCATGCATAATAACGAATACTATTTTGTAGAGCACTGTTTATTTCAAATGGAAGTCCAATCTTTTCTCTAAAATGGGTTCATGAGCGAACACTTGAGCACACAACTGGTAAGAAACAAAAACGTGAAGGCGGTTTGAACTGTGAAAATGACCACAGTCATGCACAATATCACCAAATATGTCTCACTTCCTTGAAACTAGACTATGTTGAATGGCAAGGTGGCAGGATATTGTGGTTTATGTGGTTTTACACCACCACACTACCAGACTATACAATCACCCATCAAAATGCAATAGCAGGTATTGTAATCAATTCAATATTATTCAAATTAAAAAAAAGTGTGTATCATATTTGACCGTGCAACTTTTGAGGTACGACTTCTACAATTTATTGTATTACGCATGCTACTTCTACTTTCCTCTTTTTTCAAATACATTTACTTGTCCGTAGTGTGGTGGACTACACACTCACCCATCAAAATGCAATAGCAAGTATTGTAAACAATTCCATATTATTCAAATTAAAAAAAGTGTGTATCATATTTGACCATGCAACTTACATACGCTTTTGAGGTATATACGACTTCTACAATCTTATTACGCATGCTACTTCTACTTTCCTCTTTTTCAAATACATTTACTTGTCCCGTAGTGTGGTGGACTACACACTCACCCATCAAAATGCAATAGCACGTATTGTAATCAATTCAATATTATTCAAACTAATAAGAAATGAATATCATATTTGACCGTGCAACTTTGACATGTTGGAATAGTATGCATACTCCCCAGGGAGTGGAGATGGTGCACATGATGTGTGCTGGTTTGCATTGTATCCTATGACCGGGGTAATAACATCATTGTAAAGTGCTTAGAGATGGTTATCAATCATATTAGGCGCTATATAAATCGAAACATTATTATTATTATATAATCATACGATATCGGTACAGTGTCCACAACTTTAGTTCGTATTCTTCTTTCTACTTCTGTATTCATATGCATTAACCCTTTCTTCTGCTGTATCATATCCAATGAACATTGGCATATGAACAATTAAAAGGAGGAAATTTATAAAAGGTTACTGTAAAAATGTGAAGATAGACTTTTAAAAAAGAAAAGGAAGAGGAAGAAGAATGAATACTAGCTTAATGAATTGACAAATGAATGAATGAACGAATAAATGAATGAACGAATGAATGAATGAATGAACGACAGAACGAACGAACGAACGAACGCACGAACGAACGAACGAACGAACGAACGAACGAACGAACGAACGAACGAACGAACGAACGAACGAACGAACGAACGAACGAACGAACGAACGAACGAAAGAACGAACGAACGAACGAACATACGAACGAACAAACAAAGGAATGAATGAACGAACGAACATACGAACGAACAAAGGAATTAATAAAAGAAATGAATGAATGAATGAATGAGTGAGTAAATTATTAATGTACGAATAAACGAATGAATTAATTAACCTTTTTAATGAAGGAAGTAAAAGTGAAGGAATGAATGAACGAGAGAAGCAAGCAGAATAAAAGCAGCTTGAAGAATTGAACAAAAAGAAAGAAGAGAAAACTCGAAGAAGAGAAGAAATTAACTACAAGTAGAACCGACAACGGTGACTGTATAGAATGAGCCCGCCATGCGGCAACGAGCTATGTAATGATGGGTGACAAATGAACGAGTCACCTATCTAGCAAACAACGATTATTTACATTGCTCGCAGGGTAAATATAATCACGACATCATTACGTGTTGATCGGACATTTTCAAATAGTCCATCCGACTCTATGTTGGATACATTGGCAACGCTCGTGATAAAGAGATAACTGGTTGCGTTTGATCTGTTCAATACGAGGAATTAGGGGCATTTTGGATGAATTATTTTTCATAAAAGAGTACGGTATGTTAGCCTAGGAGTTTGGATGCATAAAATGATTACATCTACAGTCAAATCTGTGTATAGGTGACCACCCAAGGGGTATAAGACAAGTGGCCACTGAATTTTGTTCAATTTTCTCAAAATATATGTTTACCCTTCGTTTGAGTTCAACATATGTTTTGTAGAATACATTTATACACAACATATCGTGAGTTTGGGGAATGGAAAAGTGTGACTATGAAGAAAACTGTAAAAATAAGAAAATTTGTGTACAAAACATATGGGGAGTAGTCCACAAACTGATCAGAGTGCGTTGCCAATTTGAGTTCCCCATAGGAATAAATGGGCATCTTCAAAGAGCCATAGTTTTCTTGTTTATGGCCCGAGTATGCTCTAACTTTCAGAGATTATCTCTTCAAGTCTATGAAAGCAACACTTTGCTTGGATTTCATTGCCCTTTAGGGCATGTTTTTTTTTTTTTTTTTTAAATATATAATTGCTTTTATAACCCCTACAACAAAAGGTTATGCAGATAAACATTATATTTTGCCTTTCCCAATAATTGCCATTGTGTCTCATTTTGTTGTTGTTTTATGATTATGATGGGCACGTATTAGCCAAACCACTTTCTCAGTTTCTGTATACAGTGGTATATTATGGCGTGTTGCCATTGATTGCGGGCACATAAATTACTGGGGACACTCTATATTCTCCTTTATTTTATTCCGAATGCACCCTTGTTTGTATAGTTTGGGACTTTGGGTCAAATGATTAGTGGTCACATGCCCTTTTGCAACCCACCCCCCCCCCCCCCCCCATAATTATATAGTTTAACTATATAGTTAGCTGTTAGTAAATATGATACATTAACAATGTCGAGTAAAATCTCTTTGTGTCTTCAAGTGTGAGTGTGTGTTTGTATGTATGTGTGTGTGTGTGTGTGTGTGTGTGTGTGTGCGTGTGTGTGTGCGTGTGCGTGCGTGTGTGGTTAGCGTGGTTGTTTGTGCGTGTGTGTTTGTGCGTGTGTGTTTGTGTGTGTGGTTAGCGTGTGTGTTTGTGCGCATGTATGTAAATGTATTTTATAATTTGCCTAATTGATAATGTCTTTATTTCTCCCTTCTTCTATCCATCAATTATTGTTTCATCTGTCTCATGACATCTCATTCAACTATTTCCCTTTCGTTTTTCATTTTTGTCCCCCTTGTCTCAATTTATTCACCTTTTATTATACCAATCATAACCACAACCCTTTTTTAATAAAAGGAAAATACTATATAAGCCTATATAACTAGTGTTTATATGGTTTACTCAGTTATAATATATACAATGCTCGAAATTAAAAATTTGTTTGTGGCCCATGCAGTCGGGTAAGTAAATTCAAAATGTTCAAAAATTTAAATTTGCTCATGCCTAAAAATTATCAGGAGCCTGGTAGTCCAAAACAGAGAAACACATTATTATCTATTATTTGGTATTTGTTTGCCCATTTAGCAGTTCAGGAAAGTATATAATTTGGCATTTTGAAATGTTGGTGGTCCAGAGATCAAGTTTAGTGGCCCCGGGGCCAGAGGACTGGAACTCAATTTGAGCCCTGTATTACATAATAAATAGATGACTGAATATCGCAAAACCCAGCAATTGTCGGTAATTCATGTTTTGAAGAAGTGGGCATTTCAAATTCACATACCGTATGTATGTAAAAGACTTATGTTTGAGAAATTGAAACAAAACATATCTTTGTCAAATATTGCCCCATGTTTTTAGAAGAAGGCATCACATTAAAGCTTGTGATGAGGCCTTTCGCATAGCTTGCAAATCTATTTTTTTTTTTTTTTTTGCCGACAAGCGCAGGGTTCTGCTATAGCCAGTTGTTGACTGCAAACTTTCTAAGCTGGAGAATACAACAGCGTAAACAAATTGAAGACAATAACAAGGAAATCATATCATTAATTTTCTAGAGTTTTACAACTTTATTCTCTCTCCAAATTGTCAATAATCTTGACATAATTACATGTCCATGTATAAGAATAAACAACACTGAGTATAGGCCCAATGCCCCATAATATATCATTATGATATTGTATAAATGAGAATACAAAACGCTTACAAACGGTTAGAAAATCGTACCTTTGCATAATTGCATTGTTAATTTGTAACAAACGAACACAATAACATAATTACTTGATAAACGTAGTGAAAATTTACTGTAACATAGCCCGAAGGTGAGCGTCTCAAATCCTATATAATTATATCGATTATGGTTTAGATAAATGGTTCAAGTTTCATTTAGCATTAGGAAAAGGAAATTGACTACGAATCGACATCAAAGACTGTCATCCAGATTTATATTTGCCATGCTTTTATACCCAAACATACCCAATGAAGTATAGAACGTAATATGAATACAATGAACAAGGTATATGATTGAGAGAACCACTATAGTTCCAACTTCCAAGTAATTTTTGTGGATTTGGATAATGTTACTACAGACAGTCCCTTTAACACCAATGAAGTAGAACGTCAAATTCAGAATAGAATTTCCGACAGTCCATGACATTGAAATGTTGAATAAAATAGATTGTGGTTTAGAAAAAAAAGACATTGTAAATGTTTCAAGTTTAATTTAGAAATTGACTACGAATCGTCATCAAAATTATCCAGATTTACAGTTGCCATGCGTATAGTATACCCAAGCATATACGACACAATGGAACGTACAGTAATTTGAACACAACAAATGAACAAGGTATGAGAGAACCACTAGAGTTCCAAGTAATTTTTGTGGATTTGGATAATGTTACTATTGACAGTCCCTTTAACACCAATGAAGTAGAACGTCAAATTCAGAATAGAATTTCCGACAGTCCATAACATTGAAATGTTGAATAAAACCTTACAATAACGTACTTGTATTTGGCCACACCCGTTATACAGTGAAATAATATAGATTGTGGTTTAGAAAGAAAAAAGACATTGTAAATGTTTCAAGTTTAATTTAGAAATTGACTACGAATCGTCATCAAAATTATCCAGATTTACAGTTGCCATGCAAGGCGTATAGTATACCCAAGCATATACGACACCAATGAAGTAGAACGTATATGAATACAGCAAATTAACAAGGTATATATGAGAGAACCACTAGAGTTCTAAGTAAGTTGTGTGGATTTGAACAATGTTACTACATGCACGTAGATCCCTTTAACACCAATGAAGTATAGAACGTCAAATTCAGAGTGCAGAATTTCCGACAGTCCATGCTGACATTGAAATGTTGAATAAAACCTGACAATAAAATACTTGTATTTGGTCACGCCCGTTATATAATTAAATAACATACTTGACCCTCAAACCGGAACGTCCATGTTTGAATAATATACCCATAAGAAAACAAAATGCCGTGCAGCCGTGCCCGTGTATGCTGTTCAATATGAACAAGATTGATGTATTATATTTGAAGGAAGACACTGATGTGGATACACGGACACACCAACAGAATTTGGCATGTCATGGAAAATATTGTTCTCACATTGTAATAATTTTCTTTGAAATTATACGTTGTAGAAAGAAGTACATTGTGGAAGTACGGCTTTTAGTCAATGTTATAATAAGGCACACAATATTTAAGCACTTCGATCGAGGCTTGAACGGTTGAAGAAAGCAAAGAAATTGTAAATTTATATACGAATACAGTGTAGTTTCAATTCTGATAATCACGACATCACCGAAGTTCAAGCCGTTCGGCCACCGTTATAATTTGAATTTTTACTGGTTTCAAACTCAATTTAAAAATTACAGTGTACGTTTAATATATACCTGTATTGTCTAGACTGCAGAATATAATATTTCCAGAATAAATCATATTCTTTAGTTGTATCCCTATTCCAAGTCTCTAGCACCACGTTAGTAAATAAACATAATATATTTAATTATTTATACAGTCATAATATTGATTTCATTTATCGATATTGCACATGATTGTCTTTAATTCAATGTTTTTACGGATATTATTCAAGGGTTTTCATGTGTTCCCTTATTAATAGCATTTGTGTGGACGCACTTAAACTTCTAATAGAAATTAAAATTGTACAGTTAAAAATTATATAAATATAATCACTGGATACGAAATTGCTCATTAATTTGTATTTCTTTCTAAATCATCATAATGTATCGACACGATTGATTTGATATTATTAACTGTGCTTCTTTAATTTGAGTTTTATGCAAACAAAAACAAATCTGGAAGTATTTTTCCTGCAGCCTGACAATTAAATTAGAACATCAAATCATAATAAAAAATATTATTTTAGTAATGGTAAACAAAATAATGAAAACGTAAATATCTGATTAACAACTTCAAGTGATTATCATAATCGTGAATAGAATGATGAGTACTTTTCAATTGTGAAATTGTAAATTATACAGTAATTACATCGAGTGAATATCTGTCATCATCATTGTGAATACACAGGATAGTAGTACTTCTTGGTTGCATATTGTGAAATTACAAAATTGTGAATACAATAATTAGGTCTGACAATAATATAACAAAATACAGGCCTAGCTATAGGTTAGAAGTCACTACGTGTATCACGTCGGAATACACATAAACCTGTGATGCCGCCGAGTCCTTTCAGGCGGTGAACTCGACAACGATCGTGGTCTTCGGAAGACTTTGATTTCACCCCGCGGAGATGACGACATCGTAGATCGCGGAGATGACGACTTCGGCGTCGATGTCGTACTGCGTGGGGAAGGGATTGGAGATGACAACGGTACGCGTGCACACGGCAGCGGGATGAGGCGATCATAGACAAGGATGTCACCACCGTTCTGCAACGCGATGCGTCCGGACTTCGTCGCGACTAGGGCGATGTGGTCGAGCGAGGTATTGCACTTGTGTTTGAAGATGTGCTCGACAACCGTGACGTCCGATGAAGTGAAGGCGTCGACGAAAATCGACGTCGTATCGTCCTTGCGACCGTATGCGACTACGATCCTGTCCTCGCCGTCAACAGCACATCGCAGCCACTTCCAGTTCGCGTTGGCAATCGTCGCTTTCACGGTGCCGAGTTGGCCATCGATGATCACCACTTCAGTCGCCGCCGACTGGATGACGAGGTCGCCGTTGGACAGGATGAAGAGACCGTAAATGGTTCCAGCGAAGGGCACCGATCGCACCTTCTCGCCCGTGTCCGACCGATACACGTAGATCTTGCCATGACCGTTGGAGTGGTGATCGCGCGCGAAGACGTACTGACCATCGGTGGTCAGACATGTGTGCGACCATGTCCGCGGCACTTTGATGTGCTTCTTGACCTTGTCGATTCTCGTGTTCCATATCTCGATGGCGCCTCTATCGCTCCTTGTCACCGCCATCAAACCGTTGTTCAGCGACGTCGCGTCCATGATGCAAGCTGGGTCCGACGTAACGAGTTTGGTGTTGCCGGTCTCGATGTCCATCGTATAAAGTCCGTACCGCTGGTCGCAATGCTCTCCGGTGAATGTCACGCAGTTCTCCCTTTCCTTCGTCGCGCTCATCAGCCGGAACTTGGGCAAGCCTACTTGTATGGTGTGCAGTTTGCACCAAGCTGGCTGCGTCGTGACGAACTGCCCCAGAGGTGTAGAGTTATCGCCGCCCAACGCATTTTCCGGCTCGAACTTGACGCTCTGCGCGATGTCCACCACGGTTTCAACGGCATCGACATCGAGCTCTAAGCCCAAGCATTCCTCGAGACGCGCGTTGGTCGTCGCGGGGTCTTCTGCCAGGAGAATATCGCTCGCTTCTGCGGCTAGTGTTCTCTCGGCAACCTCTCGCGCTTCTTTCAGGATCGTATCTGCCGACTCGAACCCCTCTGAGAATTCCTCGAGTTGGTGCAACAGCGTGCCTTTAACTTGGTTCAGTTCCTGAAGCAGAGCGCATTGCCGTTGCTGGATTTTTCGATTCCTCTCGTTATTCTCCTCTTTCAGCTCTCGGAGGCGATTGTCCTTCCATCTGTCGATCTTCTGCTTCTCCTCTTTCGCGCGTCGCTCGACCTTCCTCTCCGCGACGCAGAGATCTTCTTCAAACGATCTCGACTTCTCCTCAACGCGGACCAGCACGGCGTACCGAAGCCTGTCGAATCGCTGGTTGATGACCTCTTTGCTAAGTTCAATCTTTCGCCGGTCCTCGGACAGTTCTATGCCCTTCGACGCGATCTTATCGCGTCGTAACTTCGCGTAAGTCCGTCTTTCGTCCATCGTGATGTTGATGTCGACGTATTTGTGTCCAATGTGCGACAGGAGCAAGCACTTGTCGCAAATCGGTCGCTTGCACCCCGCCTCCGTGCAGAAGAGAATCACGTCACGATCCGTGTGCTCCGCGCACGCCCAGGGAATCGAGGTAGACATTGACGACGATAGGTGATGACGATCGACGATGGAATTAGCGCATTTCCCACGCGCGCAGGTGACGCACATGTTCCGATGCAGCGTGTAGCGCGCCGTTTTAGACTCGGGTGAATGCGAATCGGTGGTCGATGACGATGGAAACTGGTCACCGCATTCCTCGCAACTCAGTTGATCGGGTTTAAATCTCCCAGCCATCTCTTAATATATAAGCTATTCGAATTTCGTCACAATCGTAGCAAAAGCGAAGTCTTTTTTCCCATGGTTGGTTCAGTATCAAAATAAGTCAGTCAGTCTATAGTTGTTGTAAAACTATAGAAATGCGATAGATCATGATTGTAGGTGTAGAATGTGATGCCCCTCCGTATTCTGTAATATGAAGTCAGCTACACTGTCTGTAACATTTGAAGTCCCAATAGTTTACTCGCAGACTAATCAAGATTCAAATCGGAAATGTAAACACAGCGTAGTTTCCTGTTTGCCAATGTTTGGCACGTATCGTACAATTGAGGGTTGTATTTATATCTCTTCGCAGCGAGCACGTACGCCAAGACGAAATTCTCTTGAATAATATTATCACGGTAACAACTTCGAGTCAGAAAATGAACATATTCCCCGTCATAAATATGTCAGTTAGCTGTGATGAAGATAAATATATCACTGTCACTCTTGCACTGAAGTGACATGAAGTTCAAGTGAAGAATGAATTGTAAGACACAACAGCAACAAATAATGTAAAACTCCAACAAAAGTCCAGAATTGTGAATAACTTTATGTCCTTTACTGTAGCAGTTCACAAATTATAATGTTGTTACGATTTAAAACGGCAACATTTCTCCACAGGAAGCGTAATAATAGAGCAGTATCTGCGAACTCCATCAAAACGTGTATGTCTCTCAGCCCTAACTCTCTCTCCACTGAATCTGTTCCCTCTTTCTCTCCCCCGA
This sequence comes from Echinarachnius parma, assembly GCA_037951105.1. Lineage (NCBI taxonomy): Eukaryota > Metazoa > Echinodermata > Echinoidea > Clypeasteroida > Echinarachniidae > Echinarachnius > Echinarachnius parma. The sequence goes on from JBAMJV010011702.1 coordinate 36,862, forward strand.
TGTGGACCTCTACTTTTCCCAAATCGATTCCCCGGCCGCAGCGAGATGGGAGCGCTTATGGTAATCCCTGTACATACCAGGCAGAGCGAGACGATCCTATTCGTTGGAACTCCACACACTCCAACACGCACCGGCGGGCGCACTCAGTGGTATACAATAACCAACACCCTATAATCTTTTTTCCTCTTGGCGGAGCATGATTGCCCCCCCCCCCCCCCCCCTTGGTGTCTTAGGGCGGAGCTAGGATCAAACCAGACGAGGGGGGGGGGGGGGGGGGGGGGCAAGAGGTTTGTTCAAATTTCACATCAATTTGGCAGCGTTAGCAAAACAATCAAGTATACCTGTGTACATTGACAACATAAGTCTAATGCCACCTTAGTTACCACTGTAGATAGGTGGCCTTTATAGACAGGTTCCATAAAAAATGTTCTTGGTGCATGGGATTACTTTGGGTGACCGTTATAAGCAGGTTGCCTACGTATCTGCTATTTATGACAGGTCGCCACGAAGACAGGTCAGATTATATAATTTCCTCTGTGTAGACATATCACTTTAACCTTTCTCATCATACTCATGAGGACAGTCGGACGGGATTTGCCAAAAAGTTGAGGGAGGGGGGCAATTCTTCACCCCCTCTGCCCCCCTTTGCCTCCGCCCCTCTTGGTTTCCTATTGACGGCAGATCGGAAGTGAGCGAGGCAAAGGTTAGGTACCGCAAACAAATCCCTTTATTTGCCTTTTTACCTCCAGTCCGGAAACCGAGCCGCTTTTTATTCTTCTCGAGCGATCGGCAAACATGTTTTGCACCAGCGATCTCGTTAAAGCTGTTGTGAGGTGATTGAAGTGGAGTTTAATTCACGAGACAAAAATGGCACAATTCAGTTCAGTTCAGTTAATTTGTATTCATTTCCAACAAATTGTCAAAAATATACTTTATACATTTAACATGTCACTTAGTCTACACCCATTTTTGTCTGCGTTCTGTTTTTAAACACTTTTTTTTTTATTACAAGAAACTGGGAATGCGTAACAAGATAAAATAGAATGTTGTCAAAGTTACAAGTTTTACAGTAGAACAATTTTAAGTAATTGCATAAAGAAATGTCTACATGCCGTTGAAGTGTCTTAAAATCCTAATTTGTAGGTTTGAGATTAGAGGTGAGGATAATAGTACAATGGTGAGATTTAGAGTTTAAAAGTCAAGTTTGGGCTTCGAAAATTGATAAAAGATAATGAATCTCGGGATCTATGCAATCAAATTAGTAAATTAATTCATATCACAAACATTTGACCACAAGTAACATAACATTCTTGAAATAATACATTATCGTAATGAAACACACACATGTTGTTGACATTGCAGTCAACGAAAATCACAGTCATTTGAAATGACATAATACAAAATATGCAGGCCTGATTAAAGGCGAATCGTGCGCACTTTCTTTAACCCATTTAAGACGGTTGAGTTTGCTATAACATGCATTGTCCATAGAGAATCATGGCCATGCCCGAGTATTTTCATGACCAGTCCTGGGCCTCGTTGCACTTGCAGAAAAAAGATAGTTACAATCGATTGACATAAGTCAGAAAATTCGCGCGTTTCAACCAATCAGATCTGTGCATTTAGAACACCAGGGCAGGGTCCCGTGGCAGAAAGAGTTTAAAGTTGCAATTAATTGCAAGACAGAAAATATGCACATATGAACCAATCAGATTTGCGCATTTAGTCACATTAGACAACTTTGCAATCAATTGCAAATCTTTCTGACTTACAATTAATTGTAACTTGCAATCGATTGTATCTCTGTCCGCAACGGGGCCATGAATGTGTTAAAAGCCAAATTATAGTACTTTTACACACATTAAATTAACACGAAAAAAAAAACATCACGATAGTCCCGTACCCCCCAATACCTAAGAGTCGCTTTAAGTTTAAAAGCACTTGGTCCCGAGCAAAGTCCAATAGACTCCGTGCCCCAATAAAAACTGGATCGCATTTGCACCCCTTTTCGGAGGTACAGGTGCATGCGCAGAGGTGCATATATCTCCATTGGTCTTGTGCGATGGATCGTGCTCATGCTTTTTGTGTAGGACGAATTTAGTTTGGGTCCTTTTTTTAGTTCAATAACTTTAGATGCATTCAGAGTTATCACTATAAATATCGTTAAAATTATATGTCATTGTATTTAAATTTGGGTGGTGTCAAAACTAGCTTTCCCATACAATACAATATACTTAGTACATGACTATGTATTCTCGACAGGGATTAGCTATGCGCAAGTTAGTTTGTTCTTAAATTGTTCGTAAATTTCTCACAAATAATTGCCATAATCCATTCATTTATAAGGCGAATATGAAAAAGCATGTATATTCACGACAAATTTACAGCATAGCAATATAATTTACTCACGAGCAATATAAAGATACTCTCGGCGCTCCACTGTTAATACAAACGAGACAGTAATTTAAATCAAAATGATTATGTAGAATTACGTACCAAGATGAATGTTCAAAGTTGACTAAGTTTGTATTGAACAGCATTCATATATTTGACTTCGGCGGCAAAGTAATAGCCACATGATAATTATCTATATTCTAATAAATTCTGTTTTTGCAGCCGACACCGAATGCTACATTATTTACTGCCGTTTCTGACGGGATTTGCATAGGGCTTCAGAAGGCTGGAATAAGTTAATAAATACATGATAAAATAACACTAAATTATTTAGTATCAAGCTGACCTTGTAGGTCACAAAACAGCTTCAGAATACCCGTTTAGGTATCAATTTTGTATTTTTGTTGCTAATTGGGCCCGTTGCCAGCAGTTTCTCCTACTTTTCCACTTTTCCGCTGATCATTATTATAATACATGTACCTCATATAAATGCGTCAACTCAATGGAAGACCGAATTAATCCCCCATAACAACACCTTCTTCTTCTTCTTCATCTTCTTTTTTCTCTTTCCTTTTCTTTCCTTTTGTTATCATTTTATTTGTATTCCCACTGGGTTATTCAAATTTATGTCATTCACTCGTGTCCCTTACTGTTGTGTGATATGCGATATATAAGAACAGAAAATAATACTGTTTATTATTGTTATGTCTCTTTCTCATATCTGGTATTTTCAAGGTTTTCCGGTTTTGTTTAATTTATCGTTTATTTATTCCGGTATATAAAAGACTGAACAAAAAGTCCATGGACTAAAACAGTTCAGTTTACATGAATTATTAAATACAAAATTAAGATACACGTTATACAAAATTAAGATACACGTTATACAAACTCATAAATAACAACAAACACAAATTAATGAACATTCAGTATATATTTCACGTTGTAACTATAAATGGTCTTCTATTTTCTCCTCATTCTCATTTGGGGCAAGACATTATTCTTTCGCTTCAATCTCTTCCTCCTTCCATTCCCTCATAATTAAAGGAACTTAGTAACATTGTCCAAATCCTCAAAATAAAATTTTAATTTTAGCGGTTCCCTCATACCTTGTTGTATTCGTATTAACAATAAAATCATGGGACAGGTTTCGGTTTTTCAAATTTCCCTTTCGTTACAAAGATATGTACGATCAAAGTATTCAGATAAGAAAAACTCCGGGCGAGTTTTTCATCCCTGTACAAAGTGAATGCAGTGAGTTAGTGAATATCACCCAATATCACTTTGCATTTTCACTCATTACTTGGCCATGCAATGTCCATTTGACTTGAAATGTTCACACAATACCCTGTGGACATGATTATGAGATAACAGCACTATACATTGCATCAACCATTCATCACTTTTTGCACATGCCAACAAAGTTACTAGATCCCTTTAAGTTATCTTCTCTTGTGCCATCATTATCCCAGCTCTCTCCCCAGGCCCAAGGCGTCAATTAACACACAGCAACAGGAAGAAATACAGTCTTGTGCACACGTCTTAATGAAGATGGTGTGATAATTGCTATAGCCAGGGGCCTGAGGATGTGCGGGATATTGTTACGATTACGTAATACTGTTTGAGCAGATTTTCTCCATGTCCTGTTTTTCCTTCTTTCTTTTATCCTTTTTTTAAGGAGGTTGTTTGCGAACTTGTCATGTTTAGAGAGTCCTTCGTGTAGGCTACATTGGGATATGGTATACAGTCAAACTTGTGTAAGATTGACAACTGCACAGGAAAGAAGACAAATTGGGCTCTGTAGACAGGTGACCTCTATATACATGTTCCATAGCAATGCGTTTTATCTGTAGATATCAATCATTATTGGAGGCAAATGCATTGGTTGTATGGCTACTACAGACAGGTGGCAACTAAGACATGTTTCACTGTAGCCTGTAGGCCTATATGTGGTGGCCACTACAATCAGGTTGGCTACTATACAGGCACAGGTGGCCACCAACATGACCAATATATATTTATACAGGTTTCAGGTTTCACTTTTCATTATAACGATTGGTATCGAACTCCAGTAACAGTATATAATGGAGCGGCTTTCATAATGCAACTGTTGCATTATGAAAGCCGCTCCATTATTAATTAACGTCCCGCATCATCACTGCATAATCATCAGGGATGTAATTAACTGAAGATGAATTGAGCATCACGGGGATAAACATGTTGATTGTTTCCGCTCCGTACGCGTATCGGATGTGATTCATCACTTCATTTGAGTCAAGACCCTCGCAGACAAAAACACATGCATCAAAACAAACAAAAAACAGCATCCTACATAATTATAATGTCGCAGCATGGTGTGATAAATAAACAGGTTAATATTATGTCATGTGATAGCTGTATTTATGTTGGAAACGTATAACACCCAAGGCCTGTATGGCGTGTTTATGTGTGTGTGTGTGTGTTTGTACGTATGTGTATAATTTGATGTTGTTATCATCATGATCATATCGCTATTTTTTTTGTCTAGGTTGGTACCAGTTTTCATATAAGGCTCGGCCTTTCTACTGGTACCAAACACTTTCATGTAATGTGTTATTTAGTATTATGTGTATGCTTTTTACATTTGCTTGTATTTTCATTTGTTTGCTTTGTATGCTTTTAATGCTTTTTCAGTGTTGAATAAACGAAAATGACATTACTTGACAAATACTTAGTCATAATGTTATGACGTTAAGCTCCACAACAACGGTTGGAAAACGTTCAGCTAGACAATTAAATTAAAATGGAACATTTAATTCACCAATTCATGCAGTGTATCCAAAACCGCCACATGTTTGACACCCGATCGATTGATTGATTAAATTTGTCGAACTGTCCTTCAATGTATAATTATTTACTTTCGCAATTGCATTTGATTGAGAAATCGCGATATGAAACATGGTGTTTTAGTTATGCGTGCCAATAACCGGTTTGTGCTAAATAATATAATTATGTTTGAACATTTATTGTGATAAATAAAGCCATTGAAAAAGGAATGAGATGGCAGTATAAATCCGGTCAAACCTGTCTTAGTAAATGTAAAATTATTTAGACTGTTTACTTCGCAAGGCAAATTATTACTTCCTGCAGTGCATTTGTATCTGCGATTAAAATATTTCCCATAATAATTATTATATTAAAGGGGTAGTTTAGTTTTGGTAGAGAGGGCGCTGCACATCGCAATTTTTTTGTGAGGTAATGAAAAACTGAGTGTCGAATTTGAGAGAACATGCACTTTTAATGGCAGAATAAACTTTATTTGGTCAAAATCGACCCAGAAACGGCTGAAATATCAATAAATATATCTGATCTTATAATTATTTGGGGCCCAAATAATTAGATGATTTTTTGAAAAAAATAAAAAAATGCTTGCACTTTTTCAAAAATTTTCAAAAGCGTTTTTTAAATGGTTGTTGATGATCTCGCTATTTAATCATTATATCAACAAAACATCACATGCATAATTTTGGTTGAAAATGGTTGAAACCAATGCCTTTTAAAAAAGCGCCCTCTTGTATTTTAATGGCTCTTTTTGAATGATAACAGGCGTTTTACTTGGTCGTTTGTAATTTTGTATACCTTTCGAGCATGGTGGAGTTATAACTATTAGTTTATAATGTTACTGTGCAGGTTTTGGCTACTAAAGTTGAGCCTTACCAAAACTAAACTACCCCTTTAAAACACTGACACCTACACGGACCACGGTACTCTGTATCCGTATATCGATGGGGGCTACCGGCCCATTCAACCAAAAAAGGCATGGGGTTCAGTACTTTGGCGAAAACAGAAGCGATTAAAAAAGACTGATCAACGTAATCGGTCTTTAGAAACGAAACACAAAAGCGGCTAACAAAACGTTTCCGCTTGGCTCAAAGAAGTAAAAAGGCTGTCTTTCTTCTCTCTCTCCATTTTTCCATCGATTTTGCGGAGTTCTTCGCGCTCTATTGTCCAACCGATTCCTCAAACAATAGGGCGAGGGATAATGGCCCGAGTTTTCCAAGGGGTTGTATGATTAAGAGGCGATAAGGACTGGTGAACAACCAAATGGTCGAGGTGTTTTGCGCGGGCACATTATATGTGTACTTTATGTTGTGCTGATGTTTAAAGGGACTCCCAGGCCCTACTTTGAACATGTTGTCAAACACAACTTATTTTTTTAACAGGTTATCTCGATTCTCAGAAGATATAATATGACCCGACATTTTCCAAGGGGGTTTAGAGGTGATAATTTAATACAGACTTGCGCGGATCGGTTGACCTGCTGCAGCTTTGTATGGCACATTAAACTTATGCCTCCGAATTGAAATCAGTTATCTAACTACTATGATAATATTCTGCAAATAATTCGGTAGAAAGACATACATATTAATCCTCAACATCGACAACAGAATACGAACATCAATTTGAAATATTCTTTCCATTGTATGCATTTTTCGATACGTTATATATGATTGTTTTTTACATGCAAGTTTGACGAAATAATCCTTATCATACAAATATATACAGCAAACATGATCCGTCTATATTAAAAGGCATGGATATGGTTACATTGTCGGATATAAATGGCAAATCTTCTCATTTAGGGGGTGAAATCTTAGCAGTTATAACGTAATACATATCATTTGTCTTTGCGAAAATTATCAACATTATACAAATATACATGTTTCTGTATCCATAATTTCCCTTAGTATTGGGTTTATAAACGAGTGGTGATTTGTTTATCCATAATTCTGTGGTTTTAGCACATGGTAACGATAGTTAGCAAGTATTGTCAATTATAATATGTTTGCCGTTATGGCAAGTAGCAACATTTTGTAAGGGCAGGACGCCTTTAATTCTGAGGCGGGATATGCATGCATGGTGTCCGTTATGTTTCAAGTGTTGTTCAAATTGACCCAGTAGACACATAATTGCGACTTACTTTTAAGACATCAGCTTACATAGGAACTAGTTTAAGCTTGAAGCTGGATTCTAAATCTTTAAAGAGAATGGATACATTTGGTTAAAGGGATAGTTGAGTTCTGGTAAAGAGAGTACAGTTTTGGTGAAATTGATGTTAGTAACCAAAACCTGCACCATTACATTACAAACTGATATTTATAACTCCACCATGCTCGAAAGGAATACAAAATTACTAATGACTAAGTAAAAAGCCTGTTATCATTCAAAAATAGCCGTTAAAACTCAAGAGGGCGCTTTCTAAACCCTCATCGGTTTCAACCATTTTAAATGAAATATTGTGCATGTGATGTTTTGTTGAAATAGTTATTAGATAGAGAGATAATTAACAACTATTTAAAAACCTTTTGTAAATTTTTGAAAAGAGGAAGCATTCAAAAAAATATTTAACGGCTAGTTCAAATTATCTAATAATTGTGGGGCCCCACAAGTATTACATATGGTTATGTTTATGGATATTTCAGCCATTTCTGAACCAATTTTGATCAAATAAAGTTTATTTTGTCATTAAAATTGTATGCCCTTTCGAATTTGACACTCAGTTTTTTCATTATCTCACACACAATTATTTTGTGTAGCACCCTCTATACCAAAACTCAACTATCCCTTTAAATTCGACCAAAATCATTTTAGTTTAGCAGTTATTTTGTGCCTTGCTGTTGTCTACATAATGAGTGAAAAGAGAAGCTTGGAATTGTTGTATGTGTTTTCAAAGTATCTTCATTATATGATTGAGATGGAACGATAGATACTCAATATAAATCGGGATTTCTTTCAACTACGTATATATGACACCTATAACACCTATAATATGACAATTAATATATCATGAATACATTATTTTAACGATCGCCTATTTTATATTTAAACAAAAATAAATTCACAGACATATATGGGATCACAGTCATGCGTTTAACCAAGTAATACCTCTTTGGTTTAAAAACCCAACCTATACATTTGGCTGATCAAGTGCAACAAAGTTACCGATTCCCTTTAACCACAAACAAGCTTCAAGCTGAATCTTCTCTCGGAAAGAACAGCTTAGTCTTAATCCCCTTATAATCCCCTTATAACCAGATAATCCGGATGCGATCATGATAATTATGCCATAAAAGGGGGCATAAAAGTAGACAAGAAGCTCAAGTCCAATAACACAAAACAAGGTGTAATCCATTTCCACTCCAAAGCAATTATCTTTGTTGTAAGTCGCTGGCGAGTAGAAATCGAATCATCGGAAACTCAATATCACATTGTGCTTGTAGACACGCACGGTCTAGTTATAATGAACACATAATTATGTTTAGTCTACATGTTATGCAGCACAGTGAAGATATACAAAGAAGGCCTAATTATATTTAGTCTATACTTGATGATGTACATTATTGTTCTTAACAGTGTTACCAGTCCTTCACTACCAGATGTTGAAATCCCTATATAGAGTTAATAAAGGACCCAGCAGGTTCCCGTAGGCAATGGGTTAATAAGACAAGTTTAGTATAATGTACAGTAGCCCTGTCCATATACCATGTACACCAGGGCCCCGTTGCAGAAAGAGATACAATCGATTGTAAGTTACAATTAATTGTAAGTCAGATCATGTGTGGTAAAATGCGCGAATCTGATTGGTTGAAACGCGCAAAGTTTCTGACTTACAATTAATTGTAACTATACAATCGATTGTATCTATTTCTGCAACGGTGCTCTGGAGGGTTAGATGGATCTAGTAACTGTGTTGGCATGTGCAGAAACTGCTCAATGGTTGGTAAAATGGGAATTTTTGTGATTTGAAATGTCCTATTGCGTGAAAATTTCACGTTAAATGGATATGGCTGAGTATAATAAGCAAAAATGCAAAGTGATATTCCCTAACTCATCGCATTGACTTTGTACACGGTTATGACTATCCAGTGGATAGTTAAACATCCGAACACTTCAATCGTAAATATTTATTTTAACGGAAGGGAAATTTGAAGGGGAAAAATGTTCAATGCTTCTATTGGTAATGTGGATACGACACAATATGAGAAATCCATTAGATTTCTAATTAAGTTTTGTGGATTTGGACAATGTTACTACATCCCTGTTAACGTTGACTTCAACATAGCCGACGCAGCATTATTCAATTCAATTCAGTTTATTCACAATTTAAAATACAAGATATAATACAGTGTAAAATGTGTACTGGGGATCACTTTAGAAAGCTATAAGCTTGTATAAAAAGCGCCCCTTACAATAAAATACAACTTAAAAGATAATGAAAAATTAATCAATTACAAAGGAAACAATAACATCAATTAAACATTAAAAAAACAACAAACAAATACACACACACACACACTAGTTTATTGGTGTGAACTAATTTGTATACAATGGATAGAAAAGTATAATTTCACAATGAATTCATTAACATTATTTTCATTGTTTTCTTGAAGCAATTTACGGAAGGTGATTGTTGTATTGATGAGTCTAAATAATTCCAAAGAACTGATGCATGATATCGAATTGAATTTGCTTGAGTTAAAGTTAAACGTAATAATGGCAAGTATAATTTATGTTTACGTCTTATATTTACATCATGAACTTGATTATTTTCAATAAAGAAATAATTGAATATGGTCGGGAGAAGCTTACGTTTAAAACGAAAAACAAACATTCCTGTTTTCAGTTGTATTAAATCGCGCAATGGTAACGTATTTAGTTGTATAAAGAGGGGGCTTGTGTGTTCACGGTAAGGTGCGTTACAACACAGTCTAATCGCTCTTTTTTGTAAAATAAAAAGACGTTTTATATAACAAGAGTTATAAGTTTAGGGTTGGCGGAAATCACCTTTGTAAACAATGTTTAATGGACACAAGACATATAAATCGCCCAATAATTAATCACACTTTATTTATATATGTGTTCATTTTTTTTTGTTTCTCTGTTGTCTTAGAAACGCTCGTAATGTAATCAAAGGGTAGTTTATGTATTAATTTTCCCCAAAAGTATACAAATCATCGCAGTATTAATCATAATATTTGAATCGTTATTTCAATTGTTTATTTGTGTATTTGTTTGTTTTTGGTTTCTTTGTTGCCTTAGAAACGCTCGTAATATGGAACCAAGGGGAAGTTTATTTGTAATAATTAATTTTCCCCAAAAGTATGCAAACCAGTAACCACCCCAGGATTTATCATATTTAGTCATGTTGTATTTATTTGGTTTATTGATTGTCATAGAAACCCTTGGTTCCCATAGAGATATGTTTATATTCTTCGCAAAATCCCACGGACCTGTTAAAATAATGCAGATGATGTTTATTTATACAATAAGTCATTTCCCCCAAAATAAACCAGATCCCCCTAGAACTAATCATATCTTAGTTGTATTTATTTGCTTGCTTAGTGAATTGTTTGCCATAGAAACCCATTTTAGAAGCCCTCGTTTTTTCTGAAAGTCTTGTTTATTTTTTTTGCGCAACAAATCTATCAGACATAATATAAAACAACTGAATGGGAATTACTTATTTTAACATGAATAATTTCATTTATCAAATTGTGACGTATTTAGGCAACCTTGGAGAAATAATGAGTCTTTACCTATGATTCATGTGGGAATATGGTAAGCATGTCCCCAGTATGTCATGTTACCATGGAAATTTCAAAAATTTAGACGAAACAGCAGAATATAACGAAATGATATCCGGCTTACTATTTATAGCAATAATGCAGTAGGTACCTGTTTCGTATTACACCTGTACTATCATGTTGGTTTTGAATCCCACAGAGCATGCACGTATACGATGGGTGGAAAGATGTGTATTTACTACCATGCAATCAAGTGAAAATTATCTGCGTATTGTAATTAAAAAAGGGTGGGCGTCGGAAAACAGCTAGGTCATGACCATTAGACAATAGCACCTTACTACTGAACCACCAACCGCATTCAACCGAATATATAATTGTCATACTAAATCAGAACACACACACAATCCATGTCTGTATACCATCGGGGAAATTAGACTTCCATTCCCTGGTACCATGGATGCCATTATATTCAATGGTATATTTTTGTACATTATTTCTCTTTTTTTTCCGGTGAGTTCGTCAGCGTTTGTGAGGTACATGGGGGTACAAGAACTACGAGCCCAAACATAACAAGTTCATGACGTTAGAAACAATCGTAACCATGTCAATAATAATATTATGTAGGGGCATGATTATTATTTTTGTATGAGTAAAATGTAATCATTGATTATTTAAAATGAAAATGGGCAAATGAAATAGTGTTTATTGGGGAACCCCTATTTTCCTTGCTCATTTCTATTTATATTATATGTATTTCTGGTCAGTTTCCCTATGTTTGAAATCATTAATAATTAATGTATATTGTAAGTTTATAATTTATATATATATGTTTGTCTGGTATAGCATGATTTCAATTAGGGAACTGTAAATATTATGTGTGTAACTTATATTGTTAGATGCTTGCATTTATTATGATCATTAGTGCTATGAGATCTGTGAAATTGTGAACTCCAAACAATGTGCAATTATATAATTATGTTGGACTATGAACCTGGCCCCATATTCATGAAACCCTGCTAGCTTAGTTCATTGCTAAGTGTATTTTAAATGCGCAGTTTATCGAGCAACAAACAGTTGTCCCAGTCCCCAACTAGGGTTAGCTGGGTAATCTTAGTTTAGGTACCCACTAAGTTAACCCTATTATAGTTAGCAACTAAAATAACTTGTGTGTTTCATTCGTAGCCACGCCATCCAAATAGACTTAGCAAGCTAGGAACTAAGCTAGCGGACTTTCATGAATATGGGCCCTGGTATAGTATAGGTTCATGGTCGGACGAATACATTTTGAATCTTGAATCTTTCAATTCAATTTCAATGTCGTTTATAAATTCAACCATAAAATGAATATACATACAAATGAGTATAGCCTACATCATAAATAACAGTATGGTAACGTTACCCTTAGTCCTTAGAAGCTCATTGCTAATTGTATAGCGGTAGCCTTAAAAAGAAAACACACACATACATTCAGTAGGAATCTTCCTTGAAAGATCTGAAAAGCAAAACGACAAACTCCCTAACTATTGTGTCCCAATTTCCGACAATAATCATACTTGGAACAAAAAATGGGGGGGGGGGGGGGGGGGGGGGGGGGGGCGGGGGCTAAATATAGAACATAGTAACGTAATAATAGCAATTATCACGGGGTTAGGTTTAGGAACATGATTTTAAACATTAATCTTTGGGGTGTTTCACAAAGATCCCAAGTCGAAATATTATGGAAAGTCATGTGTAACTTCCTAATAAGACATATTCCAGAGGCCAAATTGCGAATATTTGAAACTTTCAACAAAATTTTCCATCGATAACTTGAAGTCTCTTTGATAAAAGATAATGTTAATTATTTTTTATCGAATTGGTATGCCTGTTTAAAGAACTCGTTTAACAATTTAACAAAGAAACTAATGGCTTTCTATAATTCGTAAGTCCAACTTCGTGAAGTTCGATCTGGTATCTTTGTGAAATATTTACCCCTCAGGATTTATGAAAATAGCGGAGCGATTGTCGCCGGAGCAAGATATCATACAACCGGTACCGCCGAGTTCACGGACATGGTAATAATCTAGGTCATACTTTAACACAGTGCAGTCTCAGTTTATCGCATGATAACTGAGGGGGAAAAAATGTCTACACGACATTTACGATTGCTAAAATATTTTATTCGTACGAACTTCGTCCCTCTTTATTTAGCAGTATAGTTTATAACCGGATGTCGCAGGATAAATTTGTCCCAACATACTATCGTTTTATTTGATTTTGTTTGTGTTGATTTCGTGCCAAGTCCACGGTGGCTCAAAGTGCGTTCGTTCTAAGACACCATGGCGTCAACAGTTTCTCAAAAGTGGGGGACATTAATTGCGAGGGAATGAAGCGACCGAGAGGGATCGAGGGGGAGAGAGTCACTCAGGATGTACCTCTCCATTTGTACGGAGTTTTTAAATTCATATTTTGCAATCTAGGCCATATCTACGGCGGGAATTTTACTTGATATATAAAGATTTTGTATCAAACATTATGTAATACGTTATGAAAAGTGTGGGGCTATGGGCGGGGGGGGGGGGGGCGCAGTAGGCAAAC